>PVIR01032151.1:0-18892 GCA_004026965.1 Petromus typicus
ACTATGTAACCCAGACAAGCCTTGAACTCAAAGCAATCCTCCTGCCTCTCCCTCCCAAGTGCTGGGGTTACAGGCCTGAACTATCACACCCAGCATTGTGGTATGAGGTACTGACTGCTGGAGGATGTGAGCCACCATGCCCAGCATAGTTTCATGTGGTTACCAGGGATCGAACTAGGGACCTTGCACTTGCTAGGCAGGTGCTGGAACCACTGAGCTAAATCTCGGGTCTTAAAGGAAAGATCTTAAAAGGAAAGCTCTTACTAATGATCCTATATTTTTAGTACATATAGTATGATTTAGATTTCTGTCCTGTCATTTTGTCTTTTGTGATTACATGCTTTATTCATTTAATTTTCAATTCTTTCTTTTAAAAAATTATCTTTATTGATACATTATGAATACACACCATAATCGCATTCAACATTAAGTGTTTGTACTAGAACATGACATGACTTGATTCTCATTTTTTTCTTTTCCCCTTCACCCTACATAACCCCACTCCCTATATACACAATCTTCGTTTTCTTTTTTCTTTATCCTTACCACATTCATTTTCCCCTCATTATTTACCCTTACACTCTTTCCTTTTAAATATTTTCTACTTCGCAATACCAACTATATATACTACAACTCATTTACAACTTCATTTTCTCATACCAGAGGAAAGACATGATATTTACACATTGGTGACCTGTTGAACAAATTAATTTATAATGCTCTGCTATTAAATTCAGACCATTTAATGTACAATGATGCTTCTTTTGATATTGTCAGTACTAATAATTTAAATATTTCATTACAAATTCTACTATTGTGTATAAACAAGATTTCCACATATTATTTTACTGTATTTCTAGCATAATATTAGTGTTTGTATTAATGTGTGATAAAATTGATTTTATTCATATTATTATTTATTTGGTCTTTATATTCTAGCATAGGTATTTATAGTTAAACATATTAATGCCAGAAAGCAATTGGATTTGACATTTGCTTTATTTAAGAAATAATTTAGGTAATTGATTATCAAGCAAGAAGTCTGTAAGACAGAAAAAATAATGAGACAAGACCCATTGTTATCTTTTGTTACAGATTTGAAAAAATTTCTTGACCTCAGCGTAGGAATCAGAGAACTGGGAGAATCTAGAGAAACTCCTCACCCTTACCTGTTAGCCCGTGGATCACTGATCATCATGTATACGAGATGAAAACCTCAGAGCTGTAAGATGAACCACTCCAAAAACTCAGTCACCAATGTCTTGGGCACAAATATGAGCAGGAATAGTAGTTGTTCTCATCAGCAAAAGTGAAGCAATAAAACTTAGGCTAAGGATTTATCTTAGTGGTTCCAGCACCTGCCGTGCAAGCTCAAGGTCACAGGTATCCCCAGTATAAAAATAATTAAGAAAAGAAAGGAAAACCAGCAAATCTCTCAAGCATGTTCATTAAATAAAATACTAAAAAAAGCCTTGACCCAGTAATGAGGGATAATTAGCTTTAGTTTAAGTGCTTATTATGTCTTAATCCAGGAATAGTAAGAAGAGATCTGAAAGAATAGATGAGTTTCTAATTACCTTGACCATGTTGATGAAAAACTTTCAAAAATACATATAGAGTAATACATGTATCTGGCACAAAATGGTAAAAGCACATTTCTAGCATTAAAAAAATTTAAATATGCAGAGAATCAGAAAAATATGACAGAGGGTGATGAGAAAAATCAATTGCCTAAATATAACCTCTACCTGGTGGGTTAGAATTCACAGAGGAAGCCATTAAAATAATCACTCTCTCTGGATTACATATATTTAAATTCTAGAACACCTACTAGATATGTTAAATATAGATGCAATCTATTTTTTTAAGGTCCAACCTAAATTCCTAGAGACAATAACTAAATAGATTGAGGTGATTAAAAAGGAACTAGGTTTCTTAAAAGAAAAGATGAGTGAACTAGAAAATACAGAAACAGTAACTACTCCAACAAACATAGATGGTAAGACAGAAGAAATAAAGGAAGGAGGAGGAGGAAAAGGGTGGAGAAAGAGAGTAGAGGAGGTACGGGTAGAAAAACAGTGAGTCTTTGGACAAACTCTAGAAACATATCACATATTATTATAAATATACTTATATACGCATAAATATGCATAATATTTATGTGTATTGAATGTGCATATTTACAAGTGTACACAAACATGCATGTATGTATGAAAGAATTTCTCACTTCAGTAAACATTAGGGCGTGGGCACAGGAAGTCCATGAGACAAGGCCATAGTGATGTGGATCTCTGCAGTAAATGAGACCACTGATGACAGTGGGCAGATCCATAATTTACTTCCTTACAGTTTTAATCTTATTAAAAAGCCATTTTACTGAGGAAACAAAATAATAGCTGAGTATTCTCATTGCCAGCTTTGCTCAGTGTCTCCTCAGCAGCACAGTATTCCACCCAGGGTTCCGGGACACTGGTGCCAGCCCCATCCAGTGTCTGAGCACGTGCTGGCAGGAAGCACCAGCCCTCATGGCCCAGCACCGGGCTGCGCAGGCGGACTGTTCCAGCACCCTCCATCAGTCGACTAAGATTATTACCCTACATCAAAACTTAATTTCTTATGCTATGTGTTTATGTTTTCTCTTCATCACTATAGGAAGTGAAATCTTCCTGGGAAAACTGCAGTGCTGCATGGGAACATTTTCTTCTGATTGAATGCACAGCGCTGTAATAATAATAATTTTATTATTAATGATAATAATTTTATGTGTCTGTCTTGATGCCCATCTCATCTATAGTTTGTATTTCTGTTATTTTTGGTAGTTCCAAAATTCTTGTTGAAATCATTAGAATTCATTTTCATGTAGTTTCAATTCCTTAAAAAGATTACTTTTAGATATTTTCAGCTTTGATAACACCATTTTTAGTTTATATATATATATATATATATATATATTCCTTTAATATTAAATTATTAGTGAGTATAAATATATTAATTTTCTTTTGCTCTTAGTTAATCCTTGTGTATTCCACAATGAACTCCTTTTGAGTGCATAAATAATTCAATTATTTTTGGAGATTCCTCTGCTCCTGACAAGCACCTAACCCAGGACATCGGCAGCGCTGGTCAGCGAGGTCTCATTGCACAGAGATGATCCACTGTGATCTTTGTGTCCTGACTCCTTGATCATCTGTGACCATTTGGAGTCTCAGTCAAATATATGAAGTGTTTCTTAGGGCTCCTCTGCAGCCCCTGAGGTTGCTCTCACGGTCCTTAGTGAATCTTGACTTCCAGTTTCCAGCCTTGATATTTTTAAACCTTATTATTCCTGTAGACTCTCAGGAAGTTTAGAATCAGAAAATGCTCGGAGAAAGTAGGCCACTCTGTGGGCCTTCTGCCTCCGGGCTTCCCTGCTCCTGTCCTGGAGCTCCAGCTCTCCCACTTGAGAACACCTCCATGCTTGCAAACAGGTGTTCTGCTTCTCCTCCACAGGGGGTTGTTTTGAAATTTCATCACTGCTCAAAACAAAACACTGGACCAGATGTTTTTATATCATGGATATCTTTACAAAAGAATGGAATAAAAACTATTCAATGCACGGAATAATGCTAAGGTTGAACTTTGGTACATGATTGGAAGCACTGTCACGACTCAGCCTGAAATTGGTGGATTTCTCGGGGAAGTTTGGGTGATCTGCCTGTGTGGTGCCTAGTGCTGAATGCAGCATGCAGCCCTCTGTCCTCCAAACAGCATGGGCATATAGTGCCTAACCCCCACATCATGAGAATGAGATGCTGCAAATATGTGACAAGGCATCTTAAGATGAACTCATCCTGGATTTAATCTGACTGGTGTCACTATAAGGAAAAAGAAAGGACAATACAAGCTGTGCAGAGAAACATGGAGAAGCCATGTGCTACAGCTTGTGTCCAGATGCCCTCTAGAGCCTCATGTGGTCATAGCTTGGCAGAGGTGTCTGTATCTAGAGTGTGACACTAGAACTGATTCATAGTGTGGTGTTAGGCTGAGGGCACGAGGATTAAGGGTGCGAATGCTGCTTTCTCTCAGCAATCTGAGTAAGACAAAAAGGGCAGAAAGATGTTGTTAAGAGCCCTTGTTGCTTCTGCTATCATCCATCTTCCACAAACTGTTTCTCCTCTGGGGAAGCCACTCTGTGTTGTAGCCAGCTGGTTGTGGACTGAAATCTCTACAAACTAGAGCCAAAAACTTTTCCTTCCTAAACTTGTGGGTATTGGATGTTTTGTCACAGCAACAGTAGAAAAGTAACTAAGACAGTATGTGACGATTAAGACTGAAATTTGTATGCCTGTATAATTCAAGTTAAGTAATATTTAGAGCCACAATAACCTAATAGACTCAGTCTTTTGAGTCTCCAGGTCTTTGGAGAAACAAGGCTCTATTCAGACGAGATCTGGTGTGCACAGATGTATGGCATGGCCATAGACCAGGGCTGCATTCAGAACTTGATTTTGAACTCTGACCTCCAGAACCATGAAAAAATGAACTTACATAATTGTAAGCTGACAAAAGTATTGTAATTGGTGTTGAAAGTGCATGGAAACTAGCACACTGCATGTGAGATGATGAACCTCGTGTGTCAACCAGCTCTTCTTAGAGGTTTAGGACTGCTGCGTTTTGGCTGCTGCTCTCCTCTGTACCCTAAAGAATCAGCACAAAGAAGAAAATGAAAAAGTGTCCAGATTTTTATTTTTAAGAGCAATCTGGTATGAATCCAGAGAAAATATATTAATGTTTAATAAACAGAAATTAAGTACCTTGACTTGATGGAAGAATCAAGTCTTGGATTAAAAGAGACTTATAGGAACCCAAAATTTCAAATTATGGAAAAATCCATGTACAAAATATGAACCTTCAGAAAAGCAAGAAAATGTAAAATAGCAAAAACTTAATCTTTTCATTAGTAATCCTGAATAATAAAAGTAGAAATGGAATTATGAATTTTAAAATCTGAGGGAAAATAATTTTTAATTGAAAATACTGTATGACCACACACACAAAAAAAAATACCAATTAACAGTATGGAAAAGGAGTTATTTTAAGATATGTTGGGACTCAAAGTTACTCCCAGTTCATTAATTGTCATTAATTGCTTTATAAAAACACTTGATAATGTTATTAAACATAATGAAAAATCTAGAAATTCAAGAAAGAGAAAAACAATAGGTCAAGGATTGGATAAATTTCAATTTAACAACAGAAATAGTCCTAAACTGGATTTTTTAAAAAGAAAAACATGATCATTGTTAAGCTTATTTGGATAAATTTAGGGAATGTGAACAAATTACAATTCATTTAACACTGAGGCTTACAATATTTTCTTTCTAATTGCCTTTTTCTCTAGATACAAATTTATCATAATTATTCCCTCCATAAGGTTTATATAAGGGTAGAATTATAAGAACTTTTTTAATTTCTCAGAGTCAGCAAGTAGTAATGAGCAGATGATGGCAGACAGAGAAAAAAAGTTCACAAAATAATGTGGGCACCTGAGTACTTATCTGTAAAATAACAGGTCATAATACAGTAAATAAATAAGAATTAAATTTTATGTATACAAAGATAAGTAATAAACATAAGTAGAAACAATGGATAGTATTCAACAACTACCATTTTGGATCTATCATAGTGACTAAAGACATAATACATTTTAAAAATAATTCTGAAATAATTATTAAATGCAAATGATTGCTCAAATCTGTTTTTCTTATTTTAATAATTTATTATTTTGTAAATATAAAAATTTGAACATATACACATTTAGTTGTATGAATCTGGTTCTGGACTGTTTTACACTCAACATTTCCTAAAGTTTAAGTCTCTCTGTGCAGTTGACTGCTCATTAGAGGAGATTTTGTGACACAGGAATTTAGCAGGAGAGACAGTGTGGAGCCCAGCGGAGGACATGATGCTGTACTAGTTGCTGGAATAGACTCATTGTTTGCTTCTTACCAGTTTCTGCCTCTAGGCTAGTTGCTGCTCTTCACATATTCTCCAAAATGATGTTCGATGGATTGGTGAGGCAGTGAGCAAAGTGGCTGGCACCTGTTAAGTACCATAGAAATAAGGAAACACAAAATACCAAAAGCACAATTAAGAAGAGATGACAAAAGCAGGGTGGAGGACTTTGTGGAGATGGAAAAGCGTCTGAAATACTAGGAGAGAGAGGGTGGGAGGGAAAGGGATTGGAGAATTTAAGACATGATATGAGGCCCAATTCCCCAAGATAAGAATTATCATGACTTATCACAAGCACATACCAATAAAAATATTTTAAATATTTATTATTCTAGGATTAGTGCAATCCTTATTATTTCACAGAATTTTCTATTTCTACCTCAGCAAAGGAATCTGAACCTGTAGAGTCACTGTAGCTTTTTAAATTGGAAGTAACAGGGGGCTATAATTTGGGTGAATATCTAACAGTCCAGCACTGAGCAAATTTTGCATTGACCTCTAGTACCATTCAGAAAGATCAACAAGTAACATGAAGACATTTATTTCATTGCTTTGGTTATTCAGTGCTCTCAGGAAAACATGTGAGCAATAATTCCCATGCCACCTACTCCAGAAGCATGCAACATGGATCAAATGCTTTTAAAATAGTAGAAACTGAATTTGTGGTAGGTATGCACAGCAAATTATTTTGTGTTGTCTTCTGTGTAAATTGCATATTTGAATCAAAATTTGATGATTTTTAAGAACTAATATCACAGAAAGCTGGTTAGGATAAGCAAGAAAGCATGGGGTAAGAATCAGATGATGGTCTTTAACCTCAAATAATCACTTTGCGTATATTATGTAAATCAACATGGGCAAGCTGAGTCATTACTATGATCTCAAATTATCTTTAGTGAAAAGAGGATAAGTTTGCTTAAATGTGTTAAAATTTTATGAGTAAAATATAGTAACAAGCTGAAAATTTTGTTTTACAAACATTTTAAACTAATAAAGACAGCTTTTCCTGATTTTGTAAAATTTACTGAATGTTTAGAGATAGATGAATCCATGCAGGAGTCCTGTTTTTTCTGCTTCCGTGATATTAGAGTGTGCCACTGCATAACTGAGTTATTATATGTGCACACCTGTGGAAAGGAACAAACACCAGTGTGGAAACTTGTCTGGATATGCAGAGAACAATACTCCGAAGCCAGTTTTCGATCATACTGGTATAAATCTACTAGAGATGTAATTAATTTCTTTTTCTATCTGATTATTCTTGTCAGGCTGTGTGGTTTAATGTGCTGACTGTCAAGGGGATTTATTTATCGGATTAATAATTTGATGCTCTGCAACTTTGATTCAAGGATGCCATTACAGTTCTGTGTGACAATAGTTTTTTTTTTTTTTCCTTTATGTTTTGACTGCCTTTGACCAAAGCAGGTAAAGCACATTATTACAGTGCTACTTTCCACCACTGCTTGTTTTTCTGCAGGATGTTTCAACATAAGTCACAGAAGTAATTAATTTTCATATCTATATGCCTTTACAATCTAGTGATATAAAATTTGTGCGAAAGAGTAAGTGTGCTTCTACAAAACAATTTTGAAACTCATTATTTCAAAGTTTCTGTACCTCCATGTTTATAAATTCTGAAGTTAAACTTCAGTAATAATTTACAAACTTAATTGTAATTTTATCAAACAATCAAAGGAGAGATGTACATATCTAGTAAAAATTAATCAGTAAGGTTATAGTAAATATAACCACATTATAAATGTATATTCATGGCACAATACCAACAAATACATTTTAAATTTTTGCAATACTATTTCTAGATACTGCATGAATGTTTGTTATCAAAATGATAGATGTTCATTATCATAAAATATAGAAAATATAAATTTTCTTTTTGTATTCTGCAGCATTGGTTAGCACATTAGACCTGCACAGTGAAAGAAAAGTTGTGACAATGTAGAGTGAACTTCTTTTGTTGTGAGGCCTCCCCTGGAAGTATAGAACTAGACAGCTACATGGAAGAGCCTCCATCCCAACTGCACAGTGACGTTACAGTGCAGTGTAGTCCTGCAAGGGAAGTTTGCAGACTCCTGACCTGGAAGGAGGTGTTTGTGACTTCAGGGAGCACACTTAGTTACACACACACACACACACACACACACACACACACACACACACACACACACCAATGAAAGCACCCTAATAAGAAGACAATGATAGTTCTTTAGTTCTTTGAAATATATTTTCTTTCTTCTGGTAGTGATTATAATGGAAGAATGCAAGATACTAGATATTAAAAGGGTCAAACATAACAGAGAGGATAAATCAAGCTATATTTTACTCTGTGTAATAGAACAGACCATCTCAATAGGAAATTTATATCTAGGAGCACAGAGGGTTTTATTTGTGAAAATAAATTTACTGGCCCACTTATTTATGTTTGTCTCTTGCTTACATTTTCTTAGATTAAATCAGAAAAATGTTTAACAAAGAAAAAAACACACCCATAAATAATGACACAAAAATTCACACAAAAATTATCATGTGGAAACAATGTGTAGAATATTTCAGATTTATCAGTTCTTTCTTTGAAAAGAAGTAGCCACAAAAATATTCTATGAAGTCTCACGAATGCTTTAAAAATTCTTTCTACCTGGCCTGGGGCTCAGGGGCACAATTATTAGGGCAAGGTGGTAAGAAAAGTCCATACTGTCACGAGGGTATGCGTCAGCCCTGAGGCTGTTCACTCTACTAGTGCCTGTGGTCCCCAAACCACTTCCAATTGAAAGTCTGTTGGGCTAATTCAACATCTGCAGAGTTCTGAACTCATCCATTCAATGAATAAAATTGATACTGAAAAGACACAAAGTATAAAACACTTTGAAGAGATAAGTACTATTCTGTATAGATGAGAAAATGTGACACATGGGTAAACATAGTGTTTTGCATAATTTTTCAAAATAAGAGTTTTACAAAAGTAAAGATGGAATTTAAAAATCCCCTGTGGAAGGACAGGAAACCTCTGAGAGAAGTTTAGTCAGTATTAGCAGCCTTACGTAACTCCAGAGAGATGGAAAGGGGGAAAAAAAGATTCAGATAAGTTGATAAATATTATCTTGATAATAAGCATCTTTTCTGGGGCGAAATAGCATCTCAGTATTGTATTTTCATTTTCATTTCTCAAATAACCAGTGATTCTGAACAGTTTTCATAACATTATTTATCATTTGTACTTCTTCATCTGAGAAACATCTATTCAATCCAGATGCCCATTTTTGGATTTGACCTTTAAGCTTGGAGTGTCTGCTTATTTTTAGTTCTTTCTATATTCTATCTAGATGTTAGTCTTTGTTTGAAGCAGGATTTTTCCTGGGGTTTTCCTCACACTCTGCAGGTGGTTTCTTTTGCTGTGAAAATCCCTTTGAATAAGATGAGATCCCAGTTCTGATTCTTGGTTATCTTTCCTATATTATCAGGGTTTTGTTCTTAAAGTTTTCCTTACATTTATATCTTCAAAAGTTCTATTCTATCTTCCAGAAGATTCAGTGTTTCTATTTTAATATTTAGATCTTTGATCCACTTTAATTTTAGTTTTACACATGGTGAAACATATGGGTCTAAGTTTAGTCTCCAGTATGTTGAAAGTCACTTTTCAGCATGTGGGAAGCCAATTTTTCTACCACCATTTATTAGAGGTTATGGTTCTTTTAGTGAAGATGCTTGGGAACTTTAACATAAATTGGCCAAGTGTGTTTTGAGTTGCTTGTACATCTTCTAATCTGTTCCACATTAAGATCATACTCTTAAGTGAAGTAAATCAGATGCACATGTTTAAATTTCATATTGTTTACCTATTGTGAGAAACTGAAAGGGTAAATAAGACCTTACATGTATATATAGAAACATGGAAGAAAGTATTCAAACAGGGAGGGGAACAAAGAGAGGGAGAGGGAGAACAGAAAGAAGAGAAAAGAAAATGGGAGGAAAAAATAGAAACAAAAATTTTGTAAATAAGGAGGAGGAGAGGTAATCTAGGGTAGTCAAAGAATTGAGGGAAAAAGAATCAAGATATATTATTATAGGTATAAATTCCTTATGATGACTGTGATCATTGTGTATATCTAAAATGCACCAATGAAATTAATTTTCAAAAAATAATGAAATATAAAAGTGAAAAAGTGCAGAGCATAGACAGTAGAATTAATGATTTAGATAACAGACTTCAATTAATCTCCGTTAGGTAAACTTTTGGAATAGTAGTTATACATAATTTTGCAAGCAACAAAGGAATAAAACTCCAGCTATTTGAAAACTACACAACATTTCTGTATTGGACACAAAAAGTGAAAACATATAACTCATTCTTTGATAAGATTAGGAACAAGACTTAAAAACAAGGCAATTGCCTACAAGGTAGAGGAACTAGAAGTGTTCTTGATGATACTGGAGGACATTAGGAGAAAAGACCTTGTTAAGTTCTTCCCTGCCTTAGTGACCCCCTGGAATTATAGTCACAATATCTCAATAATTCATGTATACATGTTTATAGTAGCACAATTCAAAATAGATACATCTCAGGTGCTCCCTCTGCATCATCAACAGATTAGTGGATTTGGAAAACATTGTATTTATATATGGATAGCAACAAGTTTGTCCATGAAGTATAACCCTGACATAAAAGAGGATAGACTTGAGTCATCTGTAGCAAAACAGAGGCATCTTGAGACCATTATCCTAAGTGAGATGGATCAGCCTAGAAATCTTAAATGCTGCATGTTTTTTCTTACATGAGAAAAAACTCAGCACCATTTAATGACTTTGCTGTCATTATGATGAGTTTAATAAGATAAAGGTGTATGTTCTCAAAAGGAATTTGATAGCTATTTGTAAGTTGTCCTCCAGAAACTTTTATGGTCCCCCACCAGTGATTGAAACTCTGCTTCCATGAAGATGAACACATAGCTTTCTGGGACAGCACTTGATTCTCATATTTGTGAGAGGAAAACATACTTTATTGAACTCTTTTATCACATCTGTGAAAATCCAGTCCCAATGCGGTTAAGTATTTCATGGTCTCATCGCTTTCTGTCATGCCCCACAATAAAAATTTTGAGATTGGGTTGCAACAAAAATTGTCCTGAAACTTTTTATGTAACTTAGCATTAATCCTTAATTCCTAATTTATTGTAATTTCAGACCATATAAATAACTTTATTATTATAAATGTCAATAATAGCAAATACTAGTAATCACCCATATGCTACCTTGATATAAGAATGCTCTTATCTAATGCTAAACTCTAAAAACATTATTTTTTCTAATTAGACATCCCATTTAAGTTTCAAATTTGGGTGTGTTTTCTACTTTGTATAATTACATGATTAAAACTAGTTTTTCTCTCATAAATGTGCAGCAAAGCATTAATACTATGTTCCTCCTTCAGTATAGGTTTGTATGGGATGTATTATGTCTTTTTATACTGTGTCTATGATGTAGTAGCTTTTTAATGTTCTGTGAGCATGATGGGTTATTATCCTTTATAGTATGGTGTATCACACCAGGAGTTTGAAGCATGAGAGTCAGTGCTGTCCCAGGCAGCTATGTGGCATCATTATCTCTAGTCTGCGAAGGCTTTCTCTGGTAGAATCAAGACTCAAAAAACTTGAGATTGGAAATTGGTTACCTTAAAATCTCTTCTTTCCACAAGTGAGAATAGAATAAACTAAAGGAGGAATATTTGGAAGGAGGATGGTTTGGGGAAAAAAAAAACCAGTAAATTTAATTTGCTCCATTTTGGAAACACTGAAGTTGTGAATCCTGTAGCCATTTTTTTACAACAGTCTAATCCATGGTGAAAAAAAAAATTAAAGAAACCTTGAAATATCAGTAGCCTAATCCGTTGTGCTAACCTGCAAAGTGTCTGAGAATTCATCTTATTTGCTCACTTCCTAAGAGACATCGGTTCTCCAGATCTACAAGGTTTCTTGTGGCATAGATGTAGGACACTAGTGCAGCACAGCAGATGCCATGAATTTTCAGTTCCCACTAGTTTATCTTTCTTCACATGCCTATGAGGGCAATATGGATGAGCATGGCGAACATTATGCAATCAGCTCAAGCCTCAGTTTTTAAGTGGAGGGCACTGTTCAAGTTTAGCTGCCATTATTGCCTCAGAGAGAGGTATTGCCTTTTTTAAAAAATTGAAATCTTTATTGGTACATTACATATACACATCATGATTGCACTCCACAATGGGAATTTGTACCAGTATAAAACACAACTTAATTCACATTTTTTCCCATAGCCCTACTCACCCCCACTCCCCATATACATAAAATTTGTTTCCTTTCTTTTTTGTTATAATCTCATTATTTTTGCCCCTCACCCCATTTCACTTTGAGTATTTTCTATTTCACAATATTAACATACAATTCTAGAACTCATTTACATCTTTATTTTCTCATACCAGAGAAAAGATGTGATATTTACCTATCTGTGGCCTATTTATTTCACTTATGAGGATATCCTCAAGGTATGTCCATTTAAATATAAATGATTCAAACTTATCATTTTTTATGACAGAATAATACTCCATTCTGTAGAAGAACCACAGCTTTTTTTTATCCAGTCTCCAGTTGATGGACATTTGGGTTGTTTCCAAGATGTAACAATCACAAACTGAGCTGCTATAAACATGGGTGCACATATGTCACTATGGTATGAGTCTTTTAATTCTTTTGTGTATATACCTAGCAGAATGATGGCCAGGTCTAATGGGACCTCCAATCCTATCTTTTTGAGGAATCTCCAAACTGATCTCCACAGGGGTTGTACGAGTCTACAGTCCCACCAACAGTGGAGAAAGGTTCCTTCTTCTCCGCAGCCTCACCAACATTTGTTGCTGGCTAATTCTGAAACGACAGCCATTCTTTGTGGAGTGAGATGAAATCTCAGTGTTGTTTTCATCTGCATCTCTCGAATTACTAATGATGTTGAGCATTTTTTCATATGCTTCTTAGCTGTTCTTACTTCTTCCAAGAGAGGTATTGTCTTTACTACTCTCCCCACAAACAAATCTGTACTCTGCTTCAACTTGACCTTCCAGTTACTGGCACATGGGTTGATATCTTTCACTCACTTGGAAACATCACATCTCACTCACTTGGAAATATTGTGTCTGCTCTTTTCTCATTTCTTCTATTAAGTAATTTAATTGCTCTTAAGTTATTTTATTTTTTCTCTCTGTCCCCCCTCCCACTTGATTTGGGAAATTTCTATTGACTTATTTTCACACTCACTACTTCTTTCCTTAGCTGCACTCACTTTGTTGATAAGCTCAAAAAGTAGTCTTAGTTTATTTACAGTTTTTGATCACTAACATTTTCTCCACATCAAATGTCAGAGTTTCTGTGTCTCAGCACAAACTCAAGATTTATTTAAGATAATAGAAATTAAAATACTTAATGTCCATCACATAAGTTCAACCAAATTTAATATGTGTTTTAAACATTTGCTATTATTTTGCATATATTTTAGTCATTTCTCTGTTGTATTTTAAGTCCATCCTGATATTTCAAATTATTGATAAATATTTGGGTATATGTCTTACCTTGAATTTTCTGTGTTTTGCGTGTTCTCCCTGAAATGGAATCATCTGACAGTGTTTTCAAACATTTTGGTCTCCTTCAGTGTTCACTGAACCTCTTCCATTCCCTGAGTAGTACTATCCTATCTTTCTATTTTAATTACACTTTGTCTACTTTCTTATTTATATTTAGACCATGATCCTGTGTATAGACAATCAGCCTTTGAGCTTGTGATAGCTTCCTGACTAGTGTCTCAGGGACAGTTCCCCCAGTCTGAAGGCAGTCACAGACATGTATCATAGGTTCTTGCCATCCAGCATTCAGACTTCCCTATTTTTTTACACTTTTTAAATTTTCAAAGAATTATTTTTACTTCAAAAATCACTTTAACTTAAAAAAAACACGTAATCTCAAATTTGCCTTTCAGATTCAAGTTCTTCTGTACATTTGTATTATCCTATTTTGGAATCTACAGAAATTATGTGCAATTCACAGAGAAGCTTCTGCGTCTCATTTGCTATGTGGCTCATATCATTCACTTCATCTGCAGCTCATGTTCAACTATCTTGGCATAAATCCCACCTATCTTTGGAAGTTGTAGCTACGTACTCTGAAAATATATTTATATTTTTTTCTTTGAATGTGAATGTTCAGTAAATGATTTCAACGTTGTTTAATTGAAATTCAAAGAAAATCTATTTTGGCAAAGAGAAAGCAAAATGATAAAAATAGAAAATATAGGTGAATAGAATGTTAGCACCCTGCTTTCTCTTTATTTTACTGGTCAGTGATAAAACTGGATAGTAAAGGAAAAAATACGTCGAGCAACGATAGTAAATAATCTTCTTCATAAAATAAATATGTTGTGCTACATGAGTACTTACCAGGGGCCATGTGGCTTTCTGTTCCTAACTAAACATTTCCAGAAATACTTACAACATAGATATTTTATTAAAATTCTTTGTTTTCCTCCACTGTACATTTGAGTTCATTTTCTGAGAAGTTTCTGTTAAGTTTTCTTTTTGATATAAGATTCTTACTTATGGATACTTTTAATTTAGAGAGGATAAAATTAATCATGTAACTGAATGTGCAAGTTTTCTCCAACAAAACATAAATCCTTTGTGGTGATAATAAGCTTATTTTATTTATTTTTCCCTTAAATCTAAGATACAGATTAATCAACCAGAGTCCTGTGTTAGCATCAATGTATCTTCTCAACTGTCACAGTGGGTTTTTGTTACATATTATGAAATGAATAAGCAAAACAATATTACTTTGAGTAAATACTGAGAGAGAATAATGGAGAGAATTTCTCATATGAGAATAAATTGTTCACAGAAGTTTCATATATATAAAACATTCATTGGTTATTCCCTTTTGGGAATGAAAAGGAGTACCTTAGTATGAAACACACTTAGCAATATTCCTGAGGATGTTTGTCTGCCTGGAACGTATATGTCATTGTTCTTCCCTTGGACACATCATCTCAGATACAGCATTTTTCATACAGTTTCAAAACAGTTGCTCATGATTTAACCATCGTTCAACCCACCTGCTGAAACATTAAGAAATTTGTTTCTCTAGATACTTCATTGAATTAAATGTACTAAACTTATTAAAATTATCTGTATTCAGAATATTTTAGCAGATGCATGAAAAACTCATTGGTTGTGTTTAACATTTGCATGTGCAGAACAAAAGCAAAATGAGCCAGTGTAACTGGGAAGAGGTGAAACAGCTTGGAGGGTTCAGAGCAGGAGAACAAGAGTAAAGCTGAGCTCTCCCTGGCCAAGAGGGTGAAAGACACAACAGTAGGTCAGAAAATAGCTGTCCTGTGTTTGTTGTGCTCGAAGGGTCCTTACGGAGGGCGGGCTGAGCAAACACACATCAGCACACAGAGCCGGCTTCCACCTACGAAGGTCACATTACTTCTTCAGCCACTTTCCCTCCTTTCCAGGACAAAACACCTGATACCCACATCACAGAAGAGAGTTACTTGGGCTCCCAGCGTGTAGAGGTTTGGTCTGTGGTGGGCTGGCTCCAGTGCAGGACTGTGTGGCACACAGGCATGGCAGAGAAGTGTGCTGTTCGGATGGTGGACAGGAAGCAACCAGCTCAGGGAAGGGCCAGAAAGATGACGAACCTTTCCAGACTGTATCCCCAGCAGGTCCACTCCTCTGAGCAGACCCCCTTTCTGATACAAGCCGGCTAACAACCATCATAATCAAGTCTCCTTCCAAAAGCTTCTCCTACAAGCGCACATGGCTTTGGTGACATCTAGATATAAACCATATAAATTATCAACTAGTAAAGATTTATGTATGTACACACAGCCATGAAGACACACATGTGTGTATAGGTGCACAGTGGTACACATATTATGATTACTTCAGAGTGTAATGAAAAAATGTATTTAATAAGTTTACAAAATATCCTCAAGTCTATTGAGCTCATTCAGGAACGTTGTAAATGCGAAAAAAAGAAAACAAACAAGTGACATGTCAGACTGAAATTTGTCTTCAGCAAGAGGCAGATGTTTAAATTGGATATTTTCTGCTTTGTTCCCTGTGTGTGATAAATGATTAAGGATAGCTCGTGGGGAAGTTTACTTCCAAAACACGCTCATTAAGATTCACTCAAGAGCAAGTACAGAGACAGTGTGGAGTGAGCCTGAAGATAAGATGGATTTAAATATTATTTCTGCAGAGTAATTATAAGTTTAATTTACTACTGCTCGTTTTATTCATAGGCACAGACAATTCCTAATTCCATGGAAAAAATTTAAAAATATGTTTATAGCATAAATTTTAAAGTGTGACTTTTGAACAAAAGATACTCAAAACCAAGATGGTATACAGTGAAAGAAACAAAGAAAAAAACGAGTGCGTTGAGTCTTTGCTGTGGTTAAAAGGAAAACACACCGACCACGCTTCAGTTCTCCTCATCAAAGAGAATGAAACTGAATTTAGAGACATGTTTAACCCTGTCAACCCTGTCTCCACGCAGGTGAAGGGATCACCGGTGCTTAATTTGTAGTGTCTTTGTGACAAGTAAATGAAATAAGAGGTCTGGCTTTAGCCTAAAAATAGATTCTCATTAAATACCATTCCTCTGCTTACTCCTTTTGAGGACTTGGAAAATTAATGATGGAATATCCTCCCCTTCATCCGCTCACCGCTCACCGCCGCAGCTCATCCATTATCAGAACATCCTCACTCTGCAACATCCATCTGTGAGCCCGACATTCTGTCATTTCTCTCTGGGTGCGTTTTTCTTAAACACCCATGCTGCTCTTTGGTGCTCGATTATTGGTTTTGGTTTGTTTTTAACCCTATTTAGCAAAATCGCATCAACCTTCACAGAGTGTCAGGCACTGGGAAGGCAGTGGCACAAAATGAAAGGAAAAGGGAACTTTAAAATGCACAGCAGGGATTTGATGAACTCATATTCACTTAATCACAAAAAATAAAAACTATAAATTTTGTAAATGAAGTGAAATATTCCAATTATATTTTCACCCCCTCAGCTGTATGTCCATAAACATTGTGGGAAATACACACACAATGCCACACAGTCAATCCCACTGCATCTCATGGAACCTGTGCTCTGCTCTCCAAACATAGTTTTTCTTTGTTCATTGAAACATCTGCATTTCCAAACCCAAACCCTACCCATCTTCCTATTCTTATGGCAGCCCATTCCAACTGTGGCCATTCACTTCAATGACATAGTCATAACAGACCTCACCTAATCTTTCTCAATGTTGTAGTCCACAATGATGATATTTATACTATGCAGTAAGTTTATTTTCATTGTCATTTAACATTTATAATATGCAAAACTTAACCATGTGTGTTGAAATCACAAAGGTAAGAAGTAATGCTATCCTATTACTTATCTTGGAAACCTTTTTTTACTTGTCCAAAATTCAGTTTTTTCCAAGTAAAAAGTAGGAGTAATAATACTTACATTTTTTGGTTTCCATAAAGATTAAGAGGTCACACAAGTAAAACATCTGCTGTACTGTGAGAATTCATAAAATTTTTATTCTGTTGTTATATTAAGACAGATTATTAATAATAAGGAAACCACACTTATCCTGAAATATGCATATATTTATATTTACATTTATGTATAAGAAAGCACAGTGACAACAGGTATATCCTTTATTTTAAGTATTGTTGTCTAATGGCTTAGTTTTTTTTTTATCTACTAATAAATCATTACAGATATTCCCACATAGGTCTAATTTTCTGCCATTTTAACAGAATTATACCCTTTAAGAATAACAACCTAAGAAGAACATAAAGTTTCAGAAATACTAATGTTCAAAGTGTTTGGCATTTCTACCAGAAGTGCTACACACACACACACACACACACAAAAAAAAACAAAAACAACAACAACAACAACAACAAAAAAAACCACTTGAACATTCTCTCCTTCAGAATGAGCTGGTTCAAATAAAAGTTCATTAGGTTTTCTGAGGTGTGACATATGTTAATCCCAATGAGAGTCTCTGCAAAAAGGAATTTTAGCAAAATTTTAATATTGTGTTATCAGGATAATTTGGCATTTTGCAGTTGTTGTGCTACACAATATTCTGTACTTTGAGGATTTAAATCTTAAGAAAAAGAATTTAACAAATAATACTTTGATTGTGTAAAATAAATAGTAATGCATTAAGGAGTCAATAACCCCCAAAGTTATCATAATTTCTTTTCAAAATGGTATATTTTTATACTGCAAATGAGATTTTATATTAAAATGTTTTATGTATTATGACTACTTCCATTAATCACTTAACTAAATTTTTTGAAGCTTAAAATGTCTTACAATGTATTTGAAGTTAAAATTTTACCTAATTTAACAGTAAATCACTTTTTGTCTTTGTCACTTGCTTCCAATTAAATATGATATATCCAAAATGTATTTTTATAATTTTGTGTGTGAAGATTAGATTGAGAGACTATTGCACAGACATAGTAAAAAATGAAAAAGAAATTATAAACAAAACATTTTGAGACACTTTAGACATTGTTAAAAGACTGAGCTTACAAAATGTTGACCTAGAAGATAGAGCTAAGGTTGAGAATAATGGCATAAAAATCTATTTAATGATATAATAACAGAAAACTTCTTAAAGCTCAGCACAGTATAGACATCTGGGCAAGGCAGCCTTCAGAACATCAAGTAGGGAAAATAAGAAAAGAACTTTCTCATGTCATATTATAGTTAAGAAAATAAGTATTCAGAACAAGGAAAGAATGTGAAAGCAGAAAAAGGGAAACATCAAGTTACTTATAAAA
>PVIR01032152.1:0-18904 GCA_004026965.1 Petromus typicus
TTAGAGTTCAGCAGACTAGAAGATGTTTTTAAAAAGTGCCTCTCCCAATTCTTATAAGGACCTGTTTTCTGCTCCCATTTTAAACCCCTGCTGGGGCCAGCTGCCATACTCCCACAGATGGATCTGGGATGTGCCAGGGTGCCTTCTTCTTCCAGACTTGCTAGTATGTTCAGAAACACACACTTTGAAACTATTTCTAAAGATCTAATTCAGAGCTTCCTTGCATTGAGTTGGCTGTGCGGACCTGCAGGGCTCTGCAGGACTGTCTCTCACTGCATGTTGGTCACTAGTTGGACAGTGTGTACTTTTAGACCACTTTGTCACATGTGTGTCTAATCTCAAAGCTGTCCCAGAATTCCTGTCATCAGATGTGCCTTTTCCCAGCACAAATACTTCTTCTTTTTTTTTTTTTGGCGGTACTAGAGATCAAATTCCGGTCCTTATGCTTGCAAAGTAAGCATGGTACCACTTGAGCTAAATCCCCCATCCACAAATACCTCTTTT
The DNA here is from genome assembly GCA_004026965.1 of Petromus typicus. Taxonomy (NCBI): domain Eukaryota; kingdom Metazoa; phylum Chordata; class Mammalia; order Rodentia; family Petromuridae; genus Petromus; species Petromus typicus. The sequence goes on from PVIR01032152.1 coordinate 505, forward strand.
ATTATTTTTGAACAATGGTTAATGAATGTATAATTGTTGATTATATTGCTTTTTAAACAGAGGCTGAAATGGTAGCTTAGGGTTATTATTGTTTAATATACAAAATAGTCAGCCAGCACACTTGCTGGATTTTTTGTCTGTGTTTGGCTTGGCTTGATAAATCCTAAATTACAATGAGCATTAAGCCACTATGGCCCATTTATTACATCCTTATTTATGGGCTCTTTATTTAATAGGAGCAGCATCAGTGCTTTATCTCATATTGCAGGAGCAGGCTATTCCTCACAGATGACAGATGGTATAATAGTAGACTTCAAAACCCAGGCCTTCTTCTTCCTGGGGGCATTTATGATCATGGAAATGGTACTGGAAAAACACCACCTCTTGTGAAAAATCCCTTCGCAGAAACTCCAACTCTCTATGAGTAAATATATACCAGCATCATCCTCAGCAAGTTTAGATGTCACATTTTTTCTGAAAAAGTGATGCAGGCAGTCCTGCTGGCTGTCTTTTAGGATGTGCAGTTAATATTTTGAGAGCGATATAGGAATTAGTATTACAATCCATGATCCTTGGCCTAGTCTCTTGAGTGATAGAAGCCCCTGCCTTGTTACCATTTCTGCTTGATGACTGTATTCCTGTTCCAGCTTTGTCTTGATGACAAAGGCAATTTTACTAAAACATTTTTGGTTCTAAGGCCAGCACATTTAATATAAGCCCCCACAAAAAAACATGGGATTTCTTGTTAGCTCCTAAATCCCTGAAACATCTTGAAAGGAAAGAATGTTTTGCTCATGTCCAGTTTGAAATGGAAAGCACTCCATTGGACCTGTGGCTACTCCAGGAAAGCATTGAGACCTTGTACTAGTACCGCAAGGGTAAAGGACTTGTCTCCCTTTGTGCTTTTCCCTCCTTTAAAACATGTCCTGGTAAGTAATCGAGGGCTGTAATAACACACATAACTGAGAAACTCATGAGCCTTAAGAACCTGGGCTGGGGGTTTAGCTCAGTAATTCCGGTGCCTGTGTTGCAAGCACAAGGACCCGGGTTCGATTCCCTGATAGCCACATACCATACTGGGCGTGGAGACTCACGCCCAGCAGCAACCAGTACCACATACCACAGTGCCGGGCGTGGTGGCTCACGCCTGTAACCCCAGCACTCCGGAGGCAGAGGCAGGAGGATTGCTGTGACGTGAGTTGGAGGCTGAGCTCAGGGCCATCCTGAACTACAAAGTGAGACCCTGTCTCAAACAAGCAAAAAAAAAAGAACCTAATGTTATCAACCTTCGAAGTACCTAGAACAGTGAGAGGGAACCTGTTAGAGCTTTCAGTGGTAACAGAGCCTGCTGCGGCACACGTGCCACAGGTTCGCCACCACCGACCTAGAGCTACATTTTCTACCAGACAGCAAAAAATATTTTCAATATTTCATACTTGCTAACTCGCTACATTCTATCTTATAAGGTAGTTTAGAGCTTTCCTGAAACCAGTGTAGGTAGCATATGCTCACTAAAAATTTATTCCCACCAAGAATTTTTCTAACCTTTTAAATACATTTACTTAATTAGCAAATATGTGCCAAGGTTTTTTATTTTGACTCAATAGAAGGCATTCTGGTGGGCACTGTAAGAGATATCCTGAAGAAACTTGTCTTTACGAAATGTACCATTTAATCGTGAAGAAAAGATTTAACCTTTTAGAAAATCCAATAATATGTTAAAATAATCTAATGAGAATTTGATGACATTCTAAATCGTGTCCCAGGCAGGCACACACATGGCATTAAAATGAGCCCAGTGATCTAGCAAGGCTTCCGCCCACGGGGAGCCTGCCCGGATGCAGGATTTGGGAAAGAGCGATTTGCCGGGGGCTCCCAGGACAGGAGGAGTAGAATGCGAGAGCCGAGGGTCGGGGGAACGTCTGGAGCAGCGAGAGCCGAGGGTCGGGGGAACGTCTGGAGCAGCGGAGGAAGAGCGACGTGGCTAGAACGGAAACTCAGGGAGAATGAGTCGCTGGGAAAGCGGGTTACGGTCACTCTGCGAGAGGACGCTGGGGAGTGTAAGATTAAGGAATTTGGACTTTGCTGTGTGAGCAGAAACCAGTTGGAAGGTTTCAGAGTGAGGGAACACCATCGCATAATGGGCATTTTGGGATGATTAGCTGGGGAGCCATGTGCAAGATGAGCGGGGTGAGGCTGAGACTGAGGCGTGATGACTGAATGGAATGACCGAGCCCGAGAGGCGAGGACTTAGTGTGGTGGGGTTTGGACCCCTGTGGACACGATACTGGGGAGTTCAAGAGTTTGAGACCAGCCTGTGCAATAGGGTGAGACCTTGTAAAAGTTGTTAGGTCCTAAAATAATGAGTTATAAGTGGAAATATAAAGAATGAGATGCTGAAGATATTTTGCTGGAAGAATCAGCAGCAGCTGGGTTTATTTCTGATACAGGGAGCATTTGATAAGTACTGGGTTGTTACTTATGAGGGGCAGATTTTTCTAATTATAAGAAGTTTGAGGTTGGATGTTATAAATCAATCTTTCTAGGCACCATTTGTACTCCTAGGATACTGAAGAAAATGGGTGTAACTTCTCTAAGGCTTTCTCTCAGCAGGTTCTAGTTCTGAACATATAAATAACTTCTGCCCAGCTCGCTACAAGAAGGCTGACTTTTAAATTGCTTAGTATGGCTGATTAAATTAATTCCAGGGGCAAAATGTAGCTTTTCCAACGGTATATTTTTTACTTCAGGTGCAGCATTACAGTGGCTGAATTACATATGATCAAGCAACATGAGTGTTAGATTAAAATATTTTTCATTTAAAAAAACCTACTTTTATTTCTAGCTAACTAAAAGGATTTAGAATAGCCATGGTCTTCCCTGTAGTCTTTACTTAATCAAAGCCTTATCTCTCTCTTCTCCTCCCTTAGCCTACCACCTATTAGTACCTAATTTCATTTTGTACTTGGCACCCTGCCAAATCATCCAAAATACCAGTGAGATTGTGTTTGTCCCTTCCTTGCTCAAAATGCTTCCAAAGGGTTTTTTTTTATACAAAGTACAAATTCTGTAACTTTACACTCAAAGCATTTCTTAATATGATCCCTATCCTAGTTTTAGGATTCAAGATATGGAATCAATGATTCTAGCACAGTCTTAATTGTTATATTTATACTAGATGAATAAAATACTATAAACCACAGAAAGTGACTGTTAAGATCAGTTTATATCATTTTTCATTCAATTAGAGCCCAAGATGCTATAAAAAATTGAATTTTATATTTTGAGTTTTTTTTAATTTTTGTTTTCAAATATTATTCATTGTTGATATTCCCAAATATTAAAGTCATCACCTGGTTACCCTTTCCAGTGAATGTGAACTTTAAAAACTATTAATCTAAAATCTCACTTTTTCCCAGAACTAATTTGGTGCAGTTTATAATGATGTATATGTTAGATTCTGAGATAGCATAAATAAAATTAGTTTACAGAAGAAAGCATAGGTATAAATCTTTATAATTTAGGATTAGTCAATAATTTCTTAGATATGACACCAGAGGCATGAGAAACCAAGGAAAAAATAAATAAAATGGATTCCATTAAAATACCTTTTGTGCTTCAAAGTACTTTATCAAGAAAGTGAAATTATAGCTCACAGAATGGGACACAATATTGGCACATCATGTATCGGTAAAGCTCATTGTTCAGAGTAAACAGAGAACTCATAATGCAGCTACAACAGAAAGCTATAAGTAACCCAAGTTAAAATTCGTGCAAAGAACTTGAGCAGATCTTTCTCCAAAGAGGATAGACAGGTGACCAAACTGTGAATGAAAAGCTGTTCAATTTCATTAGTCATTAAAGAAATGCAAGCCAGAGCCCCCGGTATTACTTCATGTCCAATAGAGTGGTTATAATAAAAAGATAAAGAGTAACAAGAGCTAGTGAGGACAGAGAAACCGGGACCTTCATACGTTGCTGGTGGGAATAGGAGATAGTGAAACTTTTTTTGAGAACAGTTTGACATTTCTTCAACAAGTAAAATATAAACCATGTGTCTTAGCAATTCCACTCCACACTGTATACCGAGAAGTTGGAAAACATATCTGTATACAAATATGTACACAAACATCATAACAGCATTATTTATAATAGCCAAAAAATACAACTTAGTTATTCATACAGTGATGAATGAATGGATAAAAAATGACGTATTATTAGGCAGTGAAAAGGATGGAGCCCTGATAAATGGATAAAAGGAGGAAGTGGGCAGACATGCTCAGTGGAGGGAACCAGCACAAATGACCCCACAGACTATGCTTCCGTTTGTGTGGACTCTCCAGCTAAGTCCACAGAAACAGAAAGTGGGCTGGTGTTTGCCAGGGTCTGGAAGGAGGATGAGGAGCAGGGAGCGATTGCCAAGGGATACAGGTTTCCTTTTGGAAGTGATGGAAATGTTCAGGACATAGGTTGTAGTGATGGGTACAGAAGTTTGCAAATACACTGAAACCTCTGGTTACACAGAGTACAAGTTACGGTTGCAACACACACAGTACACATGCCTGCCTGCCTGTGTTCAGGAGATAAGTGTTGAGTGAATGAATGACTGGACTGGCTTCTAACTACAGCTTGAAAAACAGTACTCCATTAACAAATAGGTGTTTGAAAGATACAGAAAAGAATAGGAATAGTGTGACAGCAACCTGCAATATAGAATTTTATAGTTCGTCCACATTACTTCACATTTTTTTTAAGAAAGGAAGTATAAATCAGCTGAATTTTCTCACAGGCTCCTTCCAAGACCCTTTAATCTCCATTTTTTTCCACAGATAACTTCTATTTTGAATTTGCTGTTAGCATTCCTGTGCTTTTAGAGTATCTCCGTGTGTGTACGTGTGTGTGTCTGTGTGTAAACAATATATATCAAAGCTTTTTGCATATTTTCACTCTTCATATAAAAAATGCAGTTTGACTTTTTGTTTCCCTTTGGCTCATCATTATGTCTTTAAGGCTCATTCATGTTAATATGTGTTTCCTATAGGTCTTTCTTCCCCACTTTTAGGACACGAGGTCTCATGGTGTTGTTCGGGCTGGTGCTAAGCTCCTGGCTAGCCCGGCCTCCCAGTGGTGCTCCAGGTGCTCCATCACTCCAGGTGCTCCACTGTGGCCTGCTCATTTTTGACTGCTTTATAGTATTTTTTGACTATATCATAAGTTACCCATTCTAGGTAACTATTGATAAATATTTAGATTGACTTTCCACTTGACTTATGAGTGACAGGGATGCAGTGAACATTCTTCAGGAATCCTCCAGACTCAGTACATAAAGGAAGTCCAGCTATTGGGGATTTCAGTTTGCGCCTGTGTGATTTACCCAGCATGAAAAGTCCAATGTCCAGAGTGTCTCTCAGTTCATGTTACCAACAGTGAGACAGCATTTTCCTCTCTCTACAAGCGTGCCAATATTTACCCTCGTCAGATGTGAGTATGGCATAATATCCTGCTTTAGTCTTAATTTGCATTTTCCTGCTTACTAATGAATGTGAACAGTACCTTTTTGTATATTCTTGGCATTTCTTCCTTCAGTTGTAAATCCTCTATTAATACCTTTATTCATTTTCCAGTGGATTGCTATGTCCTTTAAAATTGATTTGTAGGTGCTATTTATAAATTCTGGATACTCATTTTTTGATAGTTGTATATTTCACGCATGTTGATCTGTTTTTATTTAAAGTGGCTGTTTGTAAATAGGCATTTTAAATCTTAATTTTTTATTACATTTTTATTTTATCATTTAAGCTCTTTGATCTCTGTATAAAAAATCCTTACTCACAAGAAGTCATTATAATCTATATTCTCTTGCAAAAGTTTTATACTTGTGATTTTCTTACTAAACTCTTTAATTCACTTGAGATTTATTGGTGCATATCTTATAAAGTAGGCAGTTAGTTTTTTTCTACATAAGTGATCAATGAGAGAGTGAGAGAGAGCGATCTCTTTATTTAACATTGGGGAAATCTTCATTTTGTGGGTAACAGAGAAACATCTTTTTGCATTATTTTAGATATTTTAAAATTTATATTCTACATTTAAAACATTGCATCACAACACAAACAGAAGCTTTTCAGTTGTCACTTGAAATATCTTGCTCCTAAGGTAAAACTATCCTTTCTTGGTGAAGACTTTCTCTTTAAACTTTGTTAGTTTGTTTGGCTGGTGACACCCTGCCAGCAGGTTTGCTTTAGAAAAGGTGGCAAGGGGGTTGAAGAGCCTCTGGATTTGTTTATCCTCCAACACTTGCCAGCCTCCCAGAGCACGCGGGACTTTGATGATGACATTGGCTAGAACGTGCATGTTTCTTTATCACCGTCACTCATCCGAGTGATTCTGCTCCTGCGAGGCAGACAGAACTGAATCTTTCCACCTCACAGAAACTTTGTGCTCAATGGCAAAATGAAGCATTCTTGTCAAAACCTTAAAAAATAGCTTTCAGTATACTCAGAACAACTGTTTAGTCACAACAACAGATCTCTAAGCCTATTCCCTAAAACTTTATTCAAATCACACACTCACACTTTTGCAGGTTGGGGACTTAGCTCATGGTTCTGGCACCTGCCTTGCAAGCTCAAGGTCCCTACTTCAGTTCCCGGCATCCATATACCACAATGCTGGGTGTAGTGATTCACACCCAGCAGCAATCAGGACCACATGCCACAATGCCAGGCATGGTGGCTCACGCCTGGAATCCCAGGAGGCAGAGGCAGGATGATTGCTCTAAGTTCAAGGCTAGCCTGGGCTACATAGTGAGCTCAGGGCCAGCCTGAACTACAAGTCGAGACCTTGTCTCAAAAAATAAAATAAAATAAAATGAGTGCTTTGAAAGAATATTCCCAAGTCATACCATCCAGATAATGCCTGTGATTATCTATAAACAAGAAAAGTACTTACTTCTAGCACTCAGCAAGGCTGAGACAGGAGGATCACAAAACTACAGCCTAGTCTGGGAATTTAGCAAGACCTTTTCTCAGAATACGAATTTAGAAAGAAATTGTGGATATAGCTCAGAACAAAGGCCCCATGTAAATCCCCAGTCCCACACACACACCATACACACACGCACACTAATGATATGTACACACCTGTGGCTTATATCTGAACAGTACTTAGCAGACATTTCCTTTGCTACTTCCTACTGTGTCTCCTTAACAGCCATTTCTTTGTCTTCCTGCAGAAGAGATAACCTTCGCTCCTCAAAAGGGATTACTCTACACATCATTGCGTATCATTACAAATGTTATAATCTCCCTCGGGCTTATGTCACAAGCGGCCCTTGTCAGTGGCGGCATCGTATTTATGGTACAGATGGTGACTTCCACATTTTCTGTTCATAGAGACTTAGGTGTTTATAGGATTCTGGTTTTCTCTTGTTGGCTTTTTTTTCTGTTTGGGTTGCCTTTTACAAACTCATGCTGCAGAAAATGCCCTTTTGTACACATTTCTGGCGTGTTTTTGTTGGTTGATCCATTGAGTGAATTGCTACCAATGGAATTTATTAGTTCACAGATTATGTGCTTTTTACATTGAGGCATACTGATCTGTCCTTCACTTCTTCCCTCCCTCCCTCTTTTTCCTCCTTTCTTCCTTTATTGCTTCTCTTCTACCTTTTTTCTTTTTAAACAGCACTGAGTTATCTTGTGTGGCCAGGATGAAGAGAATGAGCACTGGGACCATAAATTTGTCCACAGTGTATCCAAATACGTGAGAATATGACCGTGTTTTAATGCAGCTTGCTTCACTTGGCTGTGAGAAGTGCCAGGCTCATCTATGTCCGAATTTGCGTAGACTTTGGATTTGGATGGTCCTTTGTGTTGGGATCCAGGGGCACTCACGGCCTACTCGCTTGTCTCTCTCTCCGAGGGAGCTGCCCTGGCTGTCCCAGGCTCCACAGACTGACTCTTTCCTTGGAGTTGAGCAGTTCAGATTAGGGCCTGGCTTTTGGAAAGTCATGGCAAAATATCCCTGTTGCCTCAGGGGAGGAATCCAGGACTTCATGGATCTCACCTGGCCTATGTTGTTAGTAGGCTAGGAAGTGCTAGCCTTGGAAGCCTGGACAACTTCAGGACAGCTTCTAGGAAATGATAGGAAGGAGACAGGAGGAGCGAGAAGGTTGGGAGTGGCGGGGTGATGGAGGGCAAGCAAATCTTGTGTGAAAACTTTGCTCAACAATGGCCTTGTATAGCCACAAGAAAGGAACTTATTTCTCTCAATTATAAGAATTCCTAACCAGGCATGGTGGTGTATTCCTGTAATTCCAGTACTCTGGGAGGTTGAAGCAGGAGGATTGCAGTCAAACCCAGTCTGTATCAAAATTAAAAAAAAATTAAGGTAGGGGCAGTGGCTAAGGATGTAGCACAATGCGAAGGTCCTGGACTCAATCCCCAGTACTATGGGGGAAAAAGCATTCCTTGCTTTCTGAAAGATGGTAATGGCATTGGGCACAGCCTTGTATGAAGTGCTTCATAGTGTTGTCTAGACTTGCATAGTAGTTGCTCCTCTGTCATTGGGTGAGATTTTGGTAGCAGTATACCTTTTGTGAGTTGTAGACACCTTTAACGGAAAATGCGATAAATACACCTGCCCTGCTGAAGACCTGAGCTTAGCCACAGGGTGCACTGTGGGGCTGTTTCCTGTCTTGGTCATGGGTGTACCCCAGCTTAGCATCTCAGGTGAGGGTTGGAATGCATGTCATTAGCCTGAAAGACATCAACATTTAACATTTCTGCAGAGTGTGTATCACTTTTGTACCATAGTGAAGTTGAAATATCATAAATTGATAAATTGACCATTGTAATCTGTGCTTTGTCCTTTGATCCTCATGGTGACTGTTGTTTTGTGATGAAGGAACTGAGGTCTAATGAAATGAACTGTTTCTACACACACACACACGCACATGCACACGCACATGTGCACGTGCGCATGCGGTTAGTCAGTGGCAGAGCAGAGGCCCACAGCCTCTTGTGATGGTTCTTTCTTTTACACAGTAGTAATGAATGTGCAATGTAAATGCCATCAGCATCTTTCCAGATGTAAACTAAGGATGCTTCTAAAACATGGGACCAAAATTTTAGGTAGAGACAATTGCTGTTGTTAATTTTTCAAGAAAAGGTAAGATTATGACTCTTGCAGGTATCAAAGGTTTGATTTTATTAATCAGTGTGGGAAACAGGCAAATGTTATGATAAGTTAAAAAGAGAATTGAAAAACAGACAGATTTCTAGATCAGGCATAGTGAAATGAATATGTAGATGGGTGCAAACTGATCTTCTCATGGGGTGGGAAGAAAATAGTTGAATCTTTACCATCCAAGGTAGAGATTGCAGTCTGTGAAGTATCCAAATGCAAAGGGGTACAGCACAGCTCACAGATAGTGAACAGGGCTAGAATTACCTAGCCATGAATTGTGTGCTACATGTAGACAGTGCATAATTTTACACTGAGCCACAAATTCTTTTCTACCTCAAATATGTCAGCCTGTGAGGTGGGGAAGCTAAATGTTAGGAAGCTAAAAGCTTCCATGTTAGGTAGGGGGAGGTAGAGGCTAGGCCAGTAACATGGCTGACATCAGCCTGGTTTGTTCAGTTTTACAAAGTCTGATGAGCACTCCAACCTTTTCCCCAGCATTTTCCTGCAGGCCTGGCTCAGCCCTCCCAGTGCAACCCAAAGTTGCCTAGGCTTTCATTACTCACGGTTCAGCCATTCCGATTTCCTTGCTCCAGACCCCAGCCATCAGCATGGTTATAGTTCTCTTTCTGGTAACCTAAAGGCTTTTACAGAAGCCTGTCCTCTATTAGTTCATGTCCCACCCCGCAGGCTCTGCTGTCCTCCAACTCCCACCTCTCACCTCTCAGTTGCTGGTCCCATCGTGAGCTGACTTCCCTTGTGCTTTTGTGTGCTTTTGACCTGTTCATTTTTCTTTCTCACCAAAACCTGCCCAGGCCCTTAGAAAGAACTGAGCATGCAAGTCTGCATTCGGGTGGGCATTGTATTTATTCCACAAATATGTGTTGTGCTGCTCTGTGGTTGCGCATGGTGCCAGGTGCTGGAGGTACAATAGCAGGAGAAGGAACTTCTGATCTACTAGTAGGAGAGACGTGAAAATAATCATTAGAGTACAATGTGCTCACTGCTGCAGTCAAGGTCTACACACATCAGACTGAGCAGGAGGGAATGGCTCACTGGAAGTGAGTCTGGAGCATGCGTGGATTTTTTGACACTGAAATACATTTTATGAAAAAAGAATGTAGAAGGAACATACCGATTTAAATACAAAAGTGTTTTTCAATTCAACCATCATTACACTAGAGCAGATTGGGTGGAATTTTGCCGAGGAGAAGAGGAGGACCAGAGCGACCCAGGTGCAGAGCCCTCTGGTTTCTGTTAGTAAAATGAGTCAGGGCAAAACGTGTCAGCAAAGCAAATGTTCTTCTTCCCCTGTTTCCTTAAAGTGTTTGTGTTCATGGATATGAGATGGGTAAGAGAGACTATTCTTTATGTCGTAAGACCATGAATGGGTTGATTTAGAAGTTCAGATCTCGGGCCGGGGATTTAGCTCAGTGGTTCTGGTGCCTGTCTTGCAAGCGTAAGGGCCTGGGTTCGAGCTCCGGTAACCACATACAATACTGGGCGTGGAGACTCACGCCCAGCAGCAACCAGTACCACATGCCACAGTGCTGGGCGTGGTGGCTCACGCCTATAATCCCAGCCCTCAGGAGGCAGAGGCAGGAAGATTTCTGTGATGGGAGTTTGAGGCTGAGCTCATGGCCAGCCTGAACTACAAAGCAAGACCCTGCCTCAAAAAAAAACAAAAAAACAAAACAAAAAAAAAAACAAAAAAACCTTTAAAAAAAAAAAAAGAAGTTCAGATCTCTAGGATTTCATTAGATAAAATGTGACTAGACAGTGAACTTTGATTATGTAGCTTAGCAATGATCGGCTTAGACTTCATGATCTCAGGACCTGCCTGCTCATGTGGGAAGCGTATCCTTCCACCCTGGTGAGTCTGCAGGAAGCAGGAGATTCCTAGGTATCTTCTTGGTGGAAGCGCTCAGCAGGACTCCACTGACCAAGCTGAGTCCATGGGCCTTCCTACTAGGAGCCTTTGAGTACTTATTCCTAAGGCCAGGATTTTCTAGCACTGTCCCCACTCCACAGCAGTGATGCTCATCTGCCAGGATCTTACTGCTGACCCAGGAGGCTGTTCCAAGTGAGATCCAGGCAGTAAGGAGTTGGGAAAAAGTATCATTAATTCTCTCATGCCACCAAAGCAGGCTTTGAAAAGCTACTTGATCAATTAATAAGTAGCATGGCAACCCTCCTTATTGTAACTGGGGCAAATGCTCACCAATTCGTAGAGCAAGCTTTCAGAGTTGCCAGTGACATCTGGTGTGGGCCAGACCTGCCACATGGGCTGAGGACTCTTAAGAAACGAAGTAAAGGTTGGGGTCTCATGCTGTGTTTGGCCTTAAGCCAGTACTGGGAAAAGACTTTCAGATAGATGCACAATTAGTTACCCTTATTTATCCCCACAGTAGCAATTACAAGATTGTTGGAAGATTGTTGGCAGGCAGAGGTCTGTCGCTGAATGGAAAGGATTCTTTTTATGGTTCATGTTGTGCCGATAGCAGATTTGGTTGTCATATTTTCAGTAAGGTTAGTTTTCATGCTTGTTGCTTTTGCTTTTAATCTTTTTCCCATCCTGTGAGCTCTATTAGGCTTTTGGCTAAAGAAGTTAACCAGAAAATCTAGCTGAGTACTATGACTCAAAGCTACTAAAAGGTGTTCTTTCCCAGAGATGTCATTCTGTACTTCCCTCTGGCCAAAGTAGCCTGAGTCCTAGACGTCATGTGAAAATACACATGTTAAAAATGTTCATTGACCTTCTTGGGTTCATAGACATTTTTTCCATGGCTTAGTTTGCAAGATTAATGATAGAGAATTATTCTGCAAAAAAAAAAAAAAGGGGAAAGGCAGGTATATTTGTTTAGAGATTGGAGAGTCTGGAAATGTTTGACATTGGCAGAATGACCTTGTCAACAGAAACCACTAGGATGCTAACACAGTGAGCCCCACACTTTAGCCAAAGAGTCAGCACAAAGCTACTGGAAAAGGAGAGTGTGCCAAATACAGACATAGGCCTTGGTTTCCTCAGCCCAGCCTGTGACACAGAAAGAAAACTTGACCCAGGATGGATCCCTTGTAACTACAATACCGAGAACTGTGTGATAGTGTGCTCGATACCAGCCATTAAACATCATTGATCTTTTTGAAAAGAGACGGAGTCAGTGGTCTTAATGGGCTCTTTTCACTGAGTGCTCTGAAGATGTGGTGAAGTGTAAGGATAGAACTTGATAATAAGCTCAATACCCCTGGCTATTAACCAAGTAAGTGACCTTGGGCAACATCTTTTAGTTCATGTGGGAATAGAGGTCCTACTCAGTGTTATAGAAGGCTCAACTGAGATGATTTGTGTGTTTTGGGCATAGTAGGAAGTGAAGATGTGTTTATTTCACATTTTATGGTGAAAGCCTAGATATTTAATTTTCAGACTCTGTGAAGCGATAGCCAACATAGATGTTAATCATGTACAGCAAGGAGATCAATTTTCTTGTTTCTTAATCCATTGGTTTCAAATGATAGTGCTTATTTTTCATTAGATCCCAAGCCATTCTTTTCAGACTCATCCATGATGATGGGCCATTATTACATATGAATATAAATACATAACCAAAAATCAAGCCTTATGAGAGGCCATTCGGTGAAACACACTTCTTCTGACTACAGGTGCCCTAGAGAAAGCGACTGTTCAGTTTCTTTGTTCCTTCCTGAAAATTCCCCTGTTACACATTTGTTTCTTGTTCTTTACGCAGTTAAAAGCAACTCATATATATTCTTCTATGCTTTGTTTTTTGTTATTGTTGTTTTCTAGTTTGTATCTACAATAAAGGCACAGACCCCCACTGTTTGGAAGACTCTGGACAAAAATGAAAGCACTCAAGGCTCGATGCAAAGCATGAATCCAGTTAAGAATCTAGGACTTGAGCACCTTTAAAACTTCAGAGGATTTAATTATAGTCCTTTGGCTGCAAGTCCAATTTCCCCTGGAAGACCTTCTGGGTTAATTATGGGTCCCAGGACGCTTGGCAGACACAGCAGCTGCGTTGCTGTTCTGTAGAGGTAATTAATCAGCTGCGCTGCACCAGGAGAGAATGCACCTTTCTTTGTCTTCTTCACCAGTAGTTTTTGGGAAGAGAAAATTTTGCACAAAATAGAACTAACATGCAATTCTTTTTGGAATGTATACCAGCTGATAATAAAAAATGTTCCCATCTTGGGCTGCCCACCATAACACAGTGGAGATAATCACATGGGCCAGGAAGAGATAACTTAACTCTTGGAAGCTAGTGCCTGATAGTTTGGAAGTTGGATTCGAAGGGACTTTGTGCATATTTGCTTCTCTTCAGTTACTTTATAAAAAAAATAACAAAATCCTAGTTTAAAGAGATCTTACAGGTAACTTATTTTAATGAGTGATTTCATCTTTTACTCAACAGAAGGCATTTGTTCCCAGGAGACATTTGACAATTTTGGGGAATACCTTTTTTCAATCATCACAATGAGGTAGGATTGCTACTAGCTCCCACTAGGAATATGCACAGTACAATCTCCAGCAGCAGAGAATTATCTGGCCCAGAACATCAAACATATTAAGATTGAGGAATTCTAGTTGATTGGTCCAATACAATATTATCTCCACCTCCTTGTGGTTTTATTGGTTTTACATTTTGCAGAAATGGCGACCAAGTGATTTGTTACAATACTGAAATATTTCTTGGGACATCAGATATTTTTTCCATCTCTATGATTCTGAGGATATTTTCATATTATTGCAGATAACAGCACAGGACAATTTATTTTCTCTTAACCAATAATGATGGAACAAATTATTTCCCTGGTGAATTATTTCCCTGGTAAATTATTCACATAGGAGACCTATCTTAGTTGCTGAAGTGTGGCCAGCTCAGGTGGTGCTAGTGCCTCAGTAGACACGGTGTGAATGAGTAAGTAAATGAGATACCGTGGTGCTTTGGAACCGCCAGATGGACTTGCAGCATTGGCCTGAGCAAAATATGAACCTGTGTATAATCGGCCGTAGTATCATTTCAGTGACAGTTCAAGGTTCACTTGGTAATAGCAATTAATGGAGTCCCCCCTCTTTTTCACGTTTTCCTGCTGTTCCTGTTAATAAATAGTAGTATAAAATAGTAATAATAGTATATAATAGTAATAGTTAATAAATAGTAGTACAATTATGGAAAAATTATACGTAATTGGCAATTGGCATCTATAAGTACAGTTACCATGGTATGAGCTCAGTGTGGAAGACCTGTGTAAAGTGATTCAGGCTGAGTATCGTTTACTCTTGGAGTTGTTTTGAGGCAGGATCTTGGTGTGTTGCCTAGGCTGGCCCCGATCTCCTGCTCTCAATCTGTCTTCCTGCGTCAGCCTCCTGCTAGCTCACAGTGGAGGCATGTGCTGCTCTATCTGGCCTGTTCTTGGACTTTTAAGGGACTTCCTTTTCCCAAATCCTTGCTGTCATTTAGACAGACTGCTGCTGACTTAAAAAGTGCACGTGATCTTAACAGTGTGTGAAGAGCATTCTTCAGAGGAAAACAGTCTCGGGCAAACACCCTCGGAAGGCTAGAAGCCACGTAAAGCAATGCAGGGAAACGATCAAACTTAACCCATTCTCTCATTTCTTTGGGGGCTGTGTTGCAGGGAGTTGTGTTTTTTTCTGTCCACTGATTTGAGACCTTCTTCTCTGAACCCACACCACACCTGGCAGTGTGTCTGCATTTTACTGAGCTACTGCAGCCAGAGCAGCAGAACATCCGGCCACCAAAGACGGAAGGATCTTGTTTTCTTGTGTCCATGATGACAGAAAGTTCTCCATCTTTTCTGCTTTTAATAGGATAGGTGTTCTGTTGGGTGGAGGACTCTGGATAATTGACATAGGGTGACTCTTGAGATAGGTGGGACAAGTACCTCTCAGAATGTCAGAGAGATTTTCTGCTTTGTTTTTATAATATCCTTTTTTAAAAAAAATCAAAATCTTTATTGGTACATTACATATACACATCATGATTGCACTCAACAATGAGAATCTGTACCAGTATATGACACAACTTAATTCTCATTTTTTCCCAGAGCCCTACCCACCCTACCACCCCCACCCCCTATCTACATAAACTTTGTTTCCTTTCTTTTTTATTATAATCTCATTATTTTCCCCCTTCACCCCAATATAATATCCCTTTGTAGAAACGCGTGATTGCTTTGGCTGGTAAACAGAGTGAGAAATGGGGACGGACAGAAACCCCTCGTGGTTAACTTCCGGGACTGCAGTGTGTCAGTGTGTTTCACATTGTGCTTCCGGTAACAGTTTCCATGTTCTCATGTGCAAGTGAAAGAATTCTTGCGAATGAAAGTATATGATTGAAAACAAAAAAATACTATTCAGGAGGAATATTCTCTTTTGGATGCACATACTTTATCAGCTTAGATAGACCACGTCTCTAAGAATCAACTATATGACTGTTTCCTATGAAAAGTTCACAGTAGATTGTAACAAAAAAGTAAGGAAACAAATTTTATATATATGGGGGGTTGGTAGGGTGGGTGGGGCTATGGGAAAAAATGAGAATTAAGTTGTGTCTTATACTGGTACAAATCCCCATTATGGAGTGCAATCATGATGTGTATATTTAATGTACCAATAAAGATAATAAAAAAAAAAAGAGTTCACAGTGAAGGATGAGGTCCCCAAGGTCATTCTTGGTATCCCTGCCCTAGTCCCTAACCCTCTTTGCATGTGAGCAGCGGGGCAGCTTTTTTTTTTTTTTTTTTAAGGTTTTTTTGAGATAGGGTCTTGCTTTGTGGTTCAGGCTGGCCCTGAGCTCAGCCTCCAACTCACATCACAGCAATCCTCCTGCCTCTGCCTCCTGAGTGCTGGGATGACAGGCATTAGCCACCACACCTGGCACTGTGGTATGTGGTACTGGTTGCTGCTGGGGTGAGTCTCCACACCCAGTATTGTTATGTGGTTTCCGGGGATCGAACCCTGGTCCTTGCGCTTGCAAGACAGGCGCCAGAACCACTGAGCTATATCCCCAGCCTGGGCAGCTTTGACCACTGTGCCCAAGAGTCCACATTGGGAAGCAATATTATCCTGCCTGGCTTATCAGGGAGGAGAGACATTGTTAGGAAACACGTGTCTTTCAGGATGTGATGTTTTATTTGGTTTTACCAAGTGTTTTTACTGGGGAAGGAGCAGAAGATTCTCAAATTCCCAGGCTTGTCTTTCCTAGAAACTGGTATTACTTGTAAAGAATTGAAGGAAGAGGGTTGGATACTGATCTTAGGTGTGTTTGAGAGAATTAATGGTGTTTGGCTAGTTAATTAGGAGAAAAGTGCAATACTTCCTCAGTAAGGCAGCTAACATGCCTGGAATTTTCGTTCTTGGCTCTTACTCCAACTCCCTCGGCCCTCAGCCTGTCCTGGAAATCTTTTTGTTTTTCTTTCCTGCACCACATGAGAAAGTGTGCTTGCACAGAAGTGAGTTTGTTAAAAGTGACCTTATATTAAACGTGAGAAACTTTTTAAAGTATTGACATTTTAGATGTGGCTTCTGCTTTGGCTTTTGTGGTTTTCTTTTCCTTTCCTTCTTTTTCTCTCCCTCTCCCTCTCCTTCCCTCCATCTCCTCTCTTTCTGTCTGTTTTTCTGTCTCTCTCTCTTTCTCTTTCTCTCTCTGTCTTTCTCTCTCTCTCTCTCTCTCTCTCTCTCTGTCTGTCTCTCTCTCTCTCTCTGTCTGTCTCTCTCTCTCTCTCTGCAGTATGATAGAACTTACAACTGCACTTGCTAGCCAGATGGCAGCACCACTGAGCTAAATTGTTGGCCCTTCTCTTTAAAAGAACACAGAATTTGACATTGGAATCACTGGCTTGAAGGCATAACTGGCAGACAGGAGATGGAGGAAATGAAGGAAGAAGAAAGGGAGAAATTGGAAGTTGACTTTAAAAAAAAGACAGTGTAAGAACATAACGTAGAATCCATTTATTTACCTCTTATTACCACAAGGAGGGAGAGTGTTCTAAAGGCTTTCCTGTGGTTTTCTGAATCTATAAATAGTTTACAGAAAATAATACTGACTTCTGTGCAGGCTACTCAAAATCAAACCAAGCCAAACCCCCGAGTGTGTGTGTAACTCCAAGATAAACAGAGGGGCGTCTCAGCTTCCTCTGTGGACTGCCACTCAGGCAGCGGCGTAGCATCAGCAGCACCTGGTTGCTGGACACCTCAGCTCCAATCTGGAATCTTGAGGAACGTCAGTCCCAGTGACACCACATGTCCAGAGTCCCCAAATCTTTCTCTAATGCAGCTGTCAACTCCAGGTGCCAGGAGCACTGGCTTCTTTCAGGGCCAGTTGCTGACAGGCTCTTTGGAGTGGCTGTCTTTGGCTGGGGACCCAGAAATGCCATCGCAGCGAAGCCTTAGACTCCATGTCCAAATAACTGGTCTCAGTTTGATTAGCTGTCTGATCTGCAGCAAGTCACTTAACCCCAGTGAACATTAGTGTTCTCCTCTACAAGATGAGATGTGAAGTTGGACTCAACAGATGATGTCATGATCCGAATGAAGTTAATTAAAAAACCAGTTCCAACCCTGGGATTAATAAACAGGAAGAGAAGGTTTCCAATCCCAGACAAAAGAGCCCACAAAGGCCACTGTAGAGGATGCATTTGAGGGCACAGTGTTCCAGAAGGGAAGGTGTTTCTGAGGGCCGACCATCGGTATTACTGTTCCTCCCCAGGCATTCTAGGATATACTCAAGTCCAACAATGTGTTGACCCCCCAGTAGTAGGCACCTTCCCAGCGCAGAAGGTAGCGAAGACAGACCAGCTTGAAGTCAGGTTCTTGTTTTTTTTCAAGTCCCCTGCCGCTCAGTCGACTGTGTGAATTTTTTAAACAGGGACACATGGCGTCCTCTGCTCCAGCGACACTGATCACTCTCGGTCGTTTGCATTTAGAGAAATGTGAGTGAGAAGCGCTCTCAGTTTTTGTGATGGGGGGCAGTGAGGTTTTCTTTTTTTTTTTTCTTTTAGGTTTTTGGAGACAGGGTCTCGCTTTGTGGTTCAGGCTGGCCCTGAGCTCAGCCTCCAACTCACATCACAATCCTCCTGCCTCTGCCTCCCGAGTGCTGGGATGACAGGCGTGAGCCACCACGCCCGGCACTGTGGTATGTGGTACTGGTTGCTGCTGGGCGTGAGTCTCCACACCCAGTAT
>PVIR01032153.1:0-18848 GCA_004026965.1 Petromus typicus
CCTGGGCCCTCACACCTGATGGATTGTGCTTCGGGTAGTCTGTAGTGAGACTCAGAATTCCACACACAAAATATGCTCAAGTAGACTCAATTGTATGCTTCTTTACTTACTAATCAATTCAACTTCTATCTGTGAGCAGTAAATGTTCCCTGGTCACACTTCTAAAAATGCAAGTGTCTCCTAAAGTACAGCAGTGGATAAGATGAATAAGGTACATTTTATCACGGGACTATAGGAGTTATGCTCTGTGAGTTCACAGATTAAAATGTTCTAAATATGAAAACAACACATTTTCAAAAGCTGGCAGTGGTTTAAGGACATAAAATGGCACGATGTGAAAAAGTAGCTGGGATTATATGAGAAAAGGTGACCATGAAGGCTGCTTTGAGGATGCCATATTGAGCTTTAAAGTTTGATGATGAAAAGGAGATACATGTGTGCATGTGTATGTGTGCATGTGTGTGTGTATGTGCATGTGTGTGTGTGTATGTGTTTGGGAGCACAAGAGCATGAGAAACACAAAATCTGTAAAAGGAGAAAGGCCCTAAGTTAGGAACAGAATGTAATAATTTTGAGTGATACAAAGCAAGATGTTGCAGCTAAAATAGGGTTTTGGGAGAGTGAAATTATTGACATTTTAAAAATTTATTGATACATAAATTTAATTTGAAAAGATACTTTGATTTTCTGAGGCACAAACCTTTTATACTGATAAATTGACAAAATCACACAGAAAATGTTGTCATTCTCATACAAGTGTTTGGGTTCTGATTGTTCAGAAGCACTAAAAGCCCTGGCCTCAGTCCCCTCAATCTTGTTGTACCCTCCCCCTTTGACAACCAGCACTGTCTTCAGCCTTTGGGAAATGTGCCTGGAAAGACAGCATCATCTCTAGTTAGGAACTACTTAATTACAGCACAGAAGGATGGGGAGAGTGACACAAGCCCAGTAGGATAAAGCAGAGAGCAGGTAAACCATGTAGTGCCAATAATAATTCCTGAGTCTTTTTCCATGTGAGTCCAGAAGTCACTGGAAGGTATCGCTGGGGATAGATGAGCTCTGTGATCTGATTTATGATTCTAATGGGTACTGTGATGCTTGAGTGGAGGCTGCAGGGTTATGAGGAGTGGAGCAAAGGTTCTAGTGGGTGTGTTATTGAGGCAAGGGGCAAGGGGAGTGAGTAGTGTTGGCAGCAGGGATGGTGAGCATGTGCTACTCTGGCAAGTCAGTGCCAGGAGCCCTGGCGAGACTGAGGGAGCTCACCGGACTCCACTGGAGAAATAACACTGCTGGTGCTTGTAACTCAGAATGGGTTCCTTCCTGGGCCTGCAGCACAGTCCTCAGAGCAGTGTGTGTGATATGTGAGTCAGAAGCTCCCAGAACCCCAGCGACCTGAATCCTAATCTGCATATTCACAAGACCCCCAAGGGCTCGCTGTGCATATAAATGCCTAAGAAACACAGCACTAGACTCATTGTCCTATTTTATTTACAGGGAAGATGTTTCTGAGAGGAAGAGGGAACTGTCCATGGTGAAAGCATTAATCAGGGGGAAAACCTGTGTGAAGAAACAGTTCTCCCTTCTCCAGTTCAGGATCCATTCCAACAGTCTTTGTGGATGGATGTGGTACATCGCCTCTTAGAATCCTTCACAAGAGGGCGAGGAATTGTAAGACAGTCTCTTAATTCTTACAGGATAAGGAAAAGTCACCCTTCACCATATGACGCTGACATTCTTCGGGGAAAGAGGAAAGAAACACTCATGGTACCAATTTAAAGCCAAAGACCATTTAAAAACCAATTACCACGATGAGATGTTTCTGCTGCTCGCTGGGCTGGCATCTTCTCCCGACTCAGTGTGCTAATGGCAAAAACATAAAACAAATCCGCTCCCAAGGGGTGCCAGGACTGGGTGTGGGAAACCTCAAGGCTCTGAAATCTCCCTCTGCTTCCACGGTTGCTCGGGGCAAAGTCAGCGTGTACAATGCACCAGTATTTGCTACTTGAACAACGTTCTATTTTTCTTCCCCCTTCCCCAATGCACGCAGAGGGAATGTCGCTCGGTGCCATTCTGTTTTCATATCCTATTCTCTGGCTCTCCCTGGTTCCGGGTTTCTCATTCTCCAGGGATGTGGACCATTTGTGATATTCCCTCCATTGAAAACCTAATGTACAAAGTAACCACTGTCCTTCTAGCAGCTCCTGCAGAGATAATACGCTGCGCTCATTCCAATAAGTGAGCACCATCGCATCGTAAATCAGAGCGGCTGGCTGAAGGACAAGCTTGAGGGGAGATCAGGCTCCACGAGGGGATTCAAGTCCGCAAAGCTGCCTTTCCTTTGACGAGGTATGTCGCTCTGTGTCTTCAGAAGCCTGACAGCGATTTGGTGAGGTACTTCTGTCCAGAGGCTTTTCCAGTCTCCTGGAGTTAGTGAGCTTACAAAGGGGAGGTGACCACAGTACTGCGGGCAGGCTGCCCCAGGCTCCCGCGGCAAGGAGGCGAGCACCCACTGCCAGCCAGGGCTACGTGCGAAGCTGGTGCTCTGCTAGGCGCACAGCTGCTCTCCCTGCTCGACGCCATCTGCCTTCAGTAGGCTCCTGACAGACAAAGTCGAGTTAGTTCCCCAGCAGGAGAAGCCAGGCAGCACGCAGGTGTGCACCGTGTGTGTGCGTGCGTGTGTGCGTGTGTGCATGTGTGTGATGGGAAGAGACAACAACAAGACAAACGACAACATGATAGATTGTGAACTTACTGATTCACACAGGACAAGGAGAAGAGGGCAGGATTTGATCCATGTTGCCCCCTAGGACTGAAGACTTTGAGGGTGACATTTTGTTCCCGTGGCCTTCATTTTCCATCTCCAACAACTGAGAGTAACGACCAACCACAGCTGATAGACTCCTTGGTAGGTGTCAGGCCTCACATGGGAGCACATTGTGGGGACTGTTTCACTTGATCCTTGCAAGAGGTTGGTGAGGTAGGAACTATCTTTACTGTTTAAATTAATGTACTATAGTTGAAGAAGGACACAAGCAAGTTTTATATATTTCCCACAATATGCAAACGAGAAATGTTGGAGTGAGGACCCGCTGACAGTTGTGTGAGTCTGGAGTCCTTGAGCTTTTCATTGGCAGTCGATGTTACCAAAATCAGTGTGGGACGGTACACTGCATAGAATGCTACACTGTGTTGGCTGTTTTACAGACAGAGCTCTGCGTTAGTTGATCTACTCATTGACCATTGCTGTGGACATGGTTTGGGACCTGGTTCTCATCTACAAAATATAGTTTTAATATAAAGTTAAGGTGAGTGGGTAAAGAAAAAAAGATCCTGGCTCCTCCCTTAAAGGACAGCATTTTTCCAGTGTGGGCATGAAAAGTAATGTATCTATAACAGGGAAGTTGAGGAAATCCCAAATGCTCCCCAAATGACACGAACTAAGAACTTAGCTAATCTTAAATTAGTGGGGATCCCCGATGGTGAGCTCCCACGGAATCATAACCACCAGAGTGCCTCTTCTCTCTCATCCTAGCTCCTCTCTCTGGGAACTTTCAAGACAAATATCTGAAATGAGTAGACTTTAATTCTGAAACACTTAGGCACTTTCCCCAAAGCTGTAATTGAGCAGGCACAGTCAAGGCACTATATCACAGTAAATGATGGTTTATCCAGTGTTCATCACCTGGAAATATTGCTACTAGCCGTGCTTCTGTGCTTCAGTGGTACAATGATAATTGATGTTCATACAATTACCCTGAGGCAATGCAAGTTTCTGAAGTGCTTTGTGGATCACAGAAATAAAGAAAAAGGAGAGAGAGAGAGAGAGAGAGAGAGAGAGACTTTTCTTTGGCACATTTAAAAAATAATTTTTTGTATATTAACCAAAAGTAATAAAATCTGTGCTATCATTTATAGGGACGCCTCTATTCCTTATTATGCCAACCAAGTAACTCTTCACAGCTAGATAGATGGTGGATATCTTGTTGCTTCTTCTCAAAACCTCAAGTCACATTTACATAACTGACTAATGAATAACTCTAAAGAGTCATTACTTATTTTAGCTTTCTCTCACTATTGTAACAAGTTACCACAAGTTGAGTGACTTAAAATAATACAAATTTATTATCTTGCAATTGTAGAAGTGCAAGAAAAGTCACAAATACGACATATGGGGCTGAGTCAAAAGTGCCAGCTGAGCTGCACTCCTTCTGGAGCTTTTGGGAAGGTGTGCTCATGTCTTTTCCAACCTCTAGATGCTGCCTCCAGTCCTGGATTGTGGTCTCCTTGTCCCTCTTCAATATCTCCATGCTAACTACAACCCTTCCCTCACACTTTCTTTCTTCCATATTCTGATCTCCTCAGTTCCTTCTGACATGAAGGCTCATGATTACCTGGATCCACCCAGTCAGTCTAGAACAATCTGAATATCTTCATCACATGTGGAAAATTTGCCACATCAGGCAACCTATTAGACCTCAGAGATTAGAAGGTAGAAATCATTAGTTAGCCATTAATGGATCTTGCATGCTCTCCTTACCAACATCCTTTGCATCATAATGCCTCCTCTCTTTTTATTTGACCTTAAAGGTTTTGGGAAGAGTACACTGTTGCTATAAGTGATGGCTTCTGTGATCCTAAATCATAAGTTATGGGATGTCATTCATGAGGCTGAAGGAATCAAGTTGTTAAAATACTCTACTAGTGTCTGCCACATTATTATCTTGCCTCTGGTTGAGACAGCAGGGAAGGAAGGCACAAACCTGAAAACAGGAGCCTGCTAGAACTTGTGCCCAAACATGGCAGTTACTCAGACTTCTATTTCTCAGAGCTTGGACTTAAGGAATAGGAGAATTTGGAGTTAGAAAACAAGTGGAAATAAATGATGGAGAATGTTTTCCTGCTGCCAGACAGTGCAGAGAACAAGAAGAACACTGGGCAGGAGAAAGAAGGAGGAAGAAAGCCAGGCTGCAGAAAGAGCTGGAAGCCACCTGGCAGGCCTTTGGGAGTGCTGATTTGGCCACTTCCCAGCTGGACCAGACACTCTCCTCACCTGTTTCCTGCAGGAGGAGTAAGAAAGCATCTATGGAGAAGAGTCCCAAGTCCCTGGAGCCTAGGAGAAAGTTTCAGTGAAGGTCATGAGAGAGGCTATCCAAAGGGTAGTGTGCTGTACAGATGTGGAAAACATGTCCAGACAGGAGGACAGAACACACAAGCTGAGCCAGATGGTGATCTGCTTCTCAGCTGCAGAAAAATGTCCTCTCTTGTAGCCTTTGCCCTAGCTCACTTTGGCTGCCTGCTTCTGAGTTATGTGGGGTGTTTCTCTTTAACCTATTGGGGTGTTTCATAAGCCTTGCCATTTGAAAAACTGTTCAATTTAAATAGTACAATATATATATATATATTGCTTAAATGAACCAGATCTATCATTTCCCTCTGTTCTAAGCACTGGGATGAAAGTAAGATGTAAATGTGTCTTTGCCAATGGTGATAGCTACCTTTGATGTATCTAACAAGTGCAGTCATCTGTGAGTTAGTGCTTTTGCAATGGACAGCACCTTTTTACCTTTAGAAATTTTAGTGAGACAGTAATAATAGCAATTTTCTTTACTGCTTAGAGCTTAACAGGAAAGGTATCATGAGGAATAAATCATAAATTTTTAAATTTCATATGAAGGTAATGAGAAAATACTATTATGATACCATTTTAAAGATCATTATTTGGCTAAAGGAGGTCAGCTAATCATGGTACATATGTAGCAAATCATCTAAAATTCAAACTCAGCTTAGCTTACTTCCTAATTTTATCATCATTGCTGTAATACTTATTTCTTATTATCTAAAACAACTTTTGCTGTTATAGATAAATTTAGAGGTGATTTAGTACATCAAATCTCTTCTTTTAGAGACCTAGAATAGCAAAAGAAATTCTAGGCAATGAGGACATGGCAGCAGGTATCATCATAATAATAATAATCCCCAGCATAGAACTATACTACAAAGCCACTGTGATAAAAACATCATCATGCTGAGAAAGAAACACACCAGAGGACCAATGTAACAGACTAGAAGATGCAGAAACAATTCCAGATACACTAAGTCACCTCATCTTTGACACAGGAGTCTAAACCCTCAGTGAAGAAAAGATAGCCTCTTTAATTAAAGGTGCTGAAAAACTGAACCTAACAGAGATTAAAACTAGACCTATATCTTTCACTATGCAATAAACTGATTGAAGTGGATTAGAGGCCTAAATATTAAAACAGAAACATTATGGTGGCTGGAAGGTAGGTTAGGTAGAAGAACTCTAGAAGACATTAGTGTAGGAAAAGTCTTTATGAACAAAACCTGAGTAACACACAACCTAGAATAAAAAAATCAACAATTGGCATCTCATCTTATTAAAAATATTCTGCATAGCAAGAGGAACCACCAACACAGTGAAAATACAAGCTACAGGGTGGTAAAAAAAAGTTACTAGGTGTTCCTTAGACAAAGGACTACTATTTACAATATATAAAGAACTTAAAATCAGACACCTCAAATTAAAAAAAAAACTCAGTTTAAAAATAGATATCTGAAATGAACAAACATTTCTCAGATAAGTAGAATCTGCAAATAAACATGAAAAAATGTTCAGCATCACTGGTTATTTGAGAGATGTATATGAAAACAACACTGAGTGAGATTTTATCTCACTCCAGAAAGAATGGCTGGTATCAAGAAACCGAACCAGGGATTTAGTTAGCTCAGTAGTTCCAGTGCCTGCCTTGCAAGTACAAAGTCCTGAGTTTGATCCAATACACCCAAATATACATAAATAAAGAAATCAACCAACAACAAATGCTGGCAGTGCTGCAGGGAGAAAGGAATCCTTCTCCACTTTTGGTAGGAATGTGGGCTGGTTCAACCACTGTAGAAATCAGTGTGGAGATTCTTTTAAAAAAAAACTAGGATTAGAAGTTCTATTCAACCTTGCTTTTTCCCTGCTGAGTACATTCACGGTAGAATTAAAAGCATCATATCACAGTGACATATGCACATGCATGTTTATAATGACATGGTTGGTAATAGCTAAGTTTTGGAAACAGCCCCCCAATCCATCGATTGATGAGTAGATAAGTGATTTTTTTTTCCTGAAAAATGGAGGACTATGTAGCCATAAAGAAAAAACTGAGACATTTATAGCTAAATAGATGCACCTTGAGGCCTTATTTATAAGTGAAATAAAAAAGAACACACATATCAATACTGTATCATTTCTCTAGGGTGAGAAATTGAAGATGTAAATGAGGCCTAATATGTATGATAGGTATTGTGAAATAGGAAGGGAATGTTCAGAGTGCAAGAGAAATGAGGGGAAGGGGAAAGCAGAGAAGATAAATAAAGAAACAATATGCTTTGGGGGATTGGGGGGCTGAAGGAAGAGCAGGGGAATGGGAAAATAATCAATATATACAATATACAGGTACAAATTCTTAATGATGCATGTGATTATGATGTGTACTTAAAATGTACCAATAAAATCAACAGAGGAAGGAATAATCTCTTCTTCATGGATTGATAGATAACAAAAGTGAGATTTAATCACATTTGATTTGAATATAACAATAGTTATTACTACTTCCATTTTGTCTTTCAAATGGTATTTGGGTTCGTTCCATTCAAGTCTTACTGAACTGTATGCCACTACTTTCTCTAAAAAGTACATTTCAGTGAGTGAATATTGGTCCTGAAATATGTCTGAGTTCTTACTTTCAGTATCACTGAATATGACCTTGTTTGAAAAAAGAGTATTTGCAGAGGTAATTAAGATGGGGCATAAATACAATGACTGTTATGCTAAGAAAAGGGCAACTTGAGAGACTCAGACACAGACACTCAAAGGCCAGGTGAAGATGGAGGCAGAGACTCTTCCTAGCTAAGGAAATCTAGATGCCAGCAGAGCTGCAAGGTACAGGGAAGGATTCTCCCTGGAAACACCAGAGGAAGCGTGGTTACATTTGTGTTGCTTTAAACTACAAAGTTTGTGATGGTTTGTTATGGCAGCTCTAGAAAACTAATGTGTAGATGTTATTTTGACAGTACAGGTATCAAAATAGTTTGACAAACACTACTGAGGAAAATGGTTTGATTCATCACTGCGACTCTGTCTCAGGTCTGTAGTGTTGCTTTCACTCCTTATGATACAAACAGAAATGATAGGGTATTATAACATTTGCTTTTTAAAAACTAAAACACTGAACTGACATTCAAAGTTTCAATGTAATGTACACTGAGGTCCCACGTTTTCTTTCCACTTCAGGAAATAAAATAAAAACTCAAATCCATGTACTTTAGGAGTGAAAAATTAGACCAGAGCTAATAAAGATTACATTTTAATTTAATACCCATCACCATACTTATAGAAGCAAAATGTTTTCATTTAAGTCAATGATAATATTTTTCTAAATTCTATAAGTAAGCTAAATAAATAAATGTGGGCATGAACGTGCATATTTGGGTGTCTTTTAATGACTCCTTGGATGTTTGTTTTGCTTCTTGTGAAAGTTCAACAAAGAGAAAATTAGCCTTCATAGTGTCTGGTAAAGTGACTGTTTCCCTCATAGAGCACAGGAGTTTCCTTGGCAATAATCCTGCTCCTCTGTGTAACCCATCAGTGAACAAATGTGGAACTCTAGTCTGGAGATAAGAGGTTTTTGGAAATCCAAGGGATCACTCAGTGGGGACTGGCTGTAGCTCCTACAAAAATCAGGAACCATCAGTGAAAAGTACTTTGGACAAAGTTTGCATGACATGGTAATTCATCACCCAAAGAGTTTTTGATAATTAGTTTGGTTGTCCCTAGAAGTGGTAGCAATAATATTAATAATGATGATAATAATAATGCTGATAGGTGTTGGGATAAGGAAAGACCTGAATAATCATTTTAGCTTGCCCAAATATCATGGAAATCTCTCATTGAGGACAAAACTAGCTTGTTATCAGAGTGTTTCTGTGGCTATTGAGAAACTGTTCAAAGTTAGAAAGGCATCCACTCTGGTAGATGAGGTCAAAATGGACTTTCTGATCTGCTAACATACCTGTTATCCTATGTCCATATGAAGATCAAGGCAAAGGCAGGATGCAGAACTCACAGGCCGGCCCTGACAGCAGCCCTTTCTCCCTCCTCAGCTCCCAGGCACCTGCTCTCACACAGCATGATAGAGTGAGATTAGGGCTATCCCTGCTGCCAGACATTTCCTTGGCAGAAACACATCCTCGGCAAGGAACAGAGCGGAGCGAAGATACACACATGCTCTCCAATGCTTAGTAACACTGCACTCTTGCTCCGTGGAGCCCTGGATCCACTGTGACATGCAGCAGCTGAGTCAGCTGCTGTGAGGGCTTAGTTGCTTAAATGCTCCTGGGGGAATTATCTCGTCTAGCAATAATCAGTAATGGAACTGCCAAGGGTAGAAAGTTATGGCTACTCACACGTGCATAAAACAACTTTTCCTTTCAGCCTGGCCTTAGGACCTTAGAAGAATAACTTAATGGCTCATGTATTGAGTCTCCCTCTGGTTCCCTGGTATTATGATGGGACATTTGGAATTTGGGAAGGCAGCAAGCAGTAGAGCACTGATGTTACTCCTACTTTTTTTATGGGTTACAGACTGCATATCCTGAATTTAAGAGAAGATTTAACTTCAAGATAGATACCTCCACTCCCAAGGGAACAGGGCAACAGGAACATTGCAAATTTGGGATTGTGGAGTTCAAAGGCAGGGAGGGGAGTGAGCCAAAAGTTTAAGTGGACAGCAGCGAGACTGAAGATATCACATGCTCTGCCCTGAGCAGTATCTCCCTCTAAAACCACATGTTGTGCCTCTAGCCCACAGTGTGATGGAATTAGGAGGCAGAGCCCTGGGGAGGACACTGTGTTCTGAGGAGGTCTTGAGGGTGGTCACTGCATGGAGAGATCGATGTGCTCTTAAGAAGGGACACTAGAAAGTCTGACTATTGTCTCTGCACACACAGTAAGTCACAGGGAGGTGGCAGCCTTTGGTAACTCAGGAAGAGTCCTCATCAGAACCCACTCGTGCTGGAATACTAATTGCTGACTTTTAGCCTTAGGAATGGGAAGAAATGAATGTCTATTGTTTAAGGTCCTCAGTCTAGGGTATTTTGTAACAACAGCTCCCATGAATAATATACTTTAAAAGAACTGTGATTGTTTTAGAAGTTATTTTAAATAGGCTCACAGAAGCCTTTATACATGCAACAAACATAGCTACTAAAATTGCTGTACTAGAAAAAAATGTGTTTTCATTACGTAGCACTGAAAATTTGCCTACCATTCCCTGGATAGCTGCAAAAGCAAGGCTGTCTAAACTTAGAGAGCACCTAAAGAAGATGTAAATGAGTTCTAGAATATATGATAGATATTGTGAAATAAAAAGTATTCAAAGGGAAATTGGGTGTAGGGTAAGTAACAAAGAGGAAAAATGTGATGATAAATAAAGGAACAATGCTTATGTATACAGGGGGTGGGAGTTGTAGGGTGGGTAAGGGAATGGGGAAGATGAGAAGTCGTGTCATACACTGGGACAAGTTCTCAATGTGTGTGATCATGTTATGTACATGTAATGTACCAATAAAGGTTCAAATTTTTTTTAAAAGATTGCCTACTGCCTTGCTTCTGTGTGCACAGCAAGTGACCCTAGTGATGGGCAGCTAGATTTTCACTTCTCTTATAACTGGAACGCATTTGGTTCTAAGATGAAATTTGTGTATAAATAGTTTGTTGCAATTTGAAATAATTGCACTATGGGTAGTTTTTATGAAGAGTTTTTACAAACATAGAACATCTTTAAGATTGTACTCTGAAGACTAAATTCTGGTGACTATTTCCCCCAGGCCTCTTCACCCCTCACTCTTAAATCCTTATCTGTCTTCCTCACCCCCCAAAAAACTATCAGGCCTCAGTGTCCAGCCCAAAGAAATTTCTTTAGAAAGAGACTGACATCATTACAAGACTGACATTTCAGTTTTTATTACCAGAATACCTTGAAGAATTAGATATGATTTGCACTGATATTTGCCAACTGATTTATTAAAGGTTTTTCTTCCCCTTTTTCTCTTTCCTTCATCAGATATTAACACTTCAGTCAACAGCAAAGTCACAAGTTAGCTATAGTGTGACTTCACAGAGCCTTCTGTGTTTTTGATTTGTGGATCAACTTGAGAGAAATACCCAATTTGATTCATGCAATGAAGGCAGGTGATACATAAAGGAAATGGAAAGGTACTTTTTTATCTTCTTTCAAAGAATCTCTGTCTCACAGTTTCCTAAATGACACAGGGTAGTTTTACTGGCACCTCTTTTATGGGTAGTGTGACCCCACTCCTGTTACCTATTGAGATTTCTCTGTTTCATTAGGATAAATCACAGCCTTACTGTACTGGGAAACTTGCAAATGAATATGCCACAAGAATGATGAGGATTTCAGAAATGTGTGCACATTTTAAATGATATGTTAGCTTCCAACATCATTAGAATGTAGATAGAAAAAGACAAAGTGGGAATTTCTTTGGAGTTGATACTTCAAAACCTTGTCATCTAATGTGATAGACACACTAACTGAGGAACTGTGAGAGTACATTTATCTGTTACTTTTACACATACACATACACACACACATGCATGTGCGTGTATGCATGCTCACACAATCACACAGCCACTGAAAGAGAAAGAATCCAGTTGTTCCAATATTTATGCTTGGTGGAAGGAGTACAAGGCCTTCAGGAAGATCAATTATCTTTAGTGCAAGGGTTCTCTAAATTTATTGTGCATCAAAATTATTTCAAGAGCTTATTATACTGCAAGTGGTTGGGCTGCACATGTAGATTATTTGATTTAAGTACGTCTGGTGTGAGTTCTGACAACGCGTGTTTCTATCATGTTCCTGGTGATGCTGGTGGCACTACTTTGGAGATTATATTTTAAGACTGTTTTAGGAAACTGAGACACTCTGGCTTTATTGCTTATTTACTCTACTGGGTGCTTCACAATCTTGAAGTTAATTCTACTATCTTACCAAAGTGACTATTATAATTGAGGTTGATATTTTGCTTTACTGGATCTGAGATGATAGAAACAAAAAAAACCTTTGAGTAATGCTTTGTTAGTAATGAAACACTTTCACCCAAGGCCACACAGAAATCCATGCAGGTGAAGGGGCATTATATCTTGCACACTGTGTAGATGAAAAGTAAAGACATCAAAGAACTTACTGAATGCCCCCCCCCAAAAAAAATAATGAGGGAGCTTTGAGTTAGAGGTTCCTGACTCAAAATTCATTTTGCCCATAAATCCTTTTGACTTGTCAAGACTTCTACACTTTTCCATCTTCTTTCATATTCATTATCTCATCTCAGAGATCTGAGATCTCTCCCTCAGAGCATCAGAGTAAGGCAGGGAGGGCACATATTGCTGTCCACATCTTACAGATATACTGGAATAGATAGAGCGATTATAAATGATGACCAGAAAGGGGCCACCATCCCTGGACCGCATGTCTTCACTTGGGAGCTTGGTTCTTCCCCTGGAGGACTCAGCAGCAGTACCTGCTGGAGCAGGTGGAGCAGTAGGTGCTCTCTTTCCTATGAATATGAGCCACACAGTATTGTACACCACCCCTGTCTTTATGAAATTTTATTTTCTCTCTTCCAAGTAAGAGCACCAATAGAGTAAGAGAGACCGGCATCTAGTTCAGGAATATAACTTGGTAGGAAAGCAAGGAAGGGTCCTTAGTTTCCAGAATTCAAATATTCAAAAGACAGTATCTTTCTTGAAATTTGAAGATACTACAATCTAATCCAGGGCTTATCAACATTCACCCTACACACAAAGCACCTGAGATCTTGAGGGACTGCCGATTCTGCCTTGCGGGGTCTGTATCAGAGCCCAGTGTTCAACAGTTCTTGAAGCTCCAAGGAGTTCTGAAATCTGGTGATAGAGCTCTAACCTTCCAGGGGATGAATGGCTATCAACACCACCCAGGTAGGAACCAGCCCAGGAGCTCAAACTCGATGGAGGGTGATGGGGATGAAAGATAAGGAGATACAGAAACAGGTTAAAATCTGGGGTTCCAGGGGCTCAGCTCTCCCTTTGACACAGAGGACCACCTGCCTGTGCACCTTGGCTTTGTTCACTTAGACATAGACACCAGCAATTAGAGTTCCATAGGATTCAGCTGTCTCTCACCTCCCCGGTGCTGTCCCAGGTAAACAACTTCACCTCAGGTGTTTTGACTTTTCCCTGCAGCGCGGTAGCACACTTGCATGCCGCCTTTCTTTTCAGTGCTCACGAAGGAGGCCAATTAGGCTGCATTCTTCCCATCTGATCTCCCACACACATATATTTTCACTATTCTCTGAACTACTTCTGAAGCTCTTGGTTGGGATTAAAAGAAAAAAAAAAAACATTTCAAAACAATCCTACTCTGGTGAATATAGGTACCTTGTGAGACTTGCCGAGGGCTTCTTTTTGCTGGGTTGTTTACATGTTCCAATATTTTCCAATCTATGTTGTCTAGAAGATACTTAATGATGCCAACTGCGGAGCAGGGACCAGCAGCGCAACCATTATGGGAGTGATTGTTATAAAAGCAGCACTTCCAGTCCCACCTCAGACCCACTGAAGCTGAATTAACATTTTAATAAAATTCTCCAGGTAATTTTGCAACACATTAGAGTCCCTAGATGCAGTCCTGTCAATATTTCTTGCCCTTCTATGTTTACAGAGTTATTCTGCTCTCCTGGATAGTCCTCTGACCCACTGAGAGCTTTCACTCCCACAGGAGCCTAGATTTCTCCAAAACCAATTTAGTGTGCGGCAAGCCCGGAAGATGCATTTTTACAAACATTTGCTTCTACTCCAGTTAATTCTGATGATTCGCCAGACTTGCAAATGTAGTGGGCTATGCAATAATGGCAATGATAGTTTCAGCACAGGTAGCTGCCACCATTTAGGATGTTTTATGGTGAATCATTAAAAATACTGCATCATAATACACCTTAGCAGTGAGGGCTCCTGATGACTACTGGACTCCCACCTATTGCAAACTCAAGTGGCCCTGGAACTTCTCTCCTGATGTGCCCCTCTTCACTCTAACACATGTTCTCTGGAGTGACAGAGCCTATGCTTTGTCAAGACACATACAGAGAAAAAAATCCTTTATCAAACACATAAATCTGCTATAGACACGTCAGAGTGTATTAAGGAAGGACAGTCTATATTTTGAGTTAGATATGATGTAGTACTGCAAAGCTATTGCTTCTGAAGACTGT
This sequence comes from Petromus typicus, assembly GCA_004026965.1. Taxonomy (NCBI): domain Eukaryota; kingdom Metazoa; phylum Chordata; class Mammalia; order Rodentia; family Petromuridae; genus Petromus; species Petromus typicus. The sequence continues at coordinate 14,332 of PVIR01032153.1, forward strand.
TCCTAAACTTTAGAGATGTTGCAACAGATTATCAGAACGTTCTCCATAACACAGTAGAGGATGGTATGAGTTAGTCGTGCATCACCACACGAGGAAAACTGAAAGAACTGAAACAGGATGTTTCCCTGAAATTTCAGAAAAATGTTCTGTGAGAAATGAAGCAAACTGGTGGTTGGTAGGGCTTAGTTCTGTTGTTGTACCATATCATTTGTTGTTTACTTTCTGTTCCCTTTTATCTCTACATTTATGTTTACATTTTTGAGTTCAGCTAATTCTCAGTAATATTTTTATTTTTGTAAAGTCCCTTATTGAGTGACTTAATTTATTGACTGGATGTGTACTGTATATGAGTAATATCTTTAGAATATTGACATTAATAAAGAATAGTTTTTGCATTTTTATAGAACGTACAGGGCAGGGGAGTTAGCTGCTACTGACTGCTCGCGGTGCAGGGCCAGGGAGCACTGAAGTCAGGAATGGACGGAGTCAGCGATGACAAACAGCACACGAACACAAGAGAGGTTGTGATGCTGCTGCAAACTTTACTGAAACAAGCTCTACTTTTATACAGAAGTTTTTGGGTCAGGCGAGGGATGTGTTGCTAAAGATTAACAGGATATAGGCACAAGGTGTAAAGAAAACAGAAACAGAAAGGAGACAGTGGTATGTGACCATTATTGCTGCACTGTTGACAAGTCCTTTCCTAGGGGTCAGAGATTTCTTTGTGAGGCAAGCAGTTAGCACTTGGTGAAGAAATACTTGTTTTTTCCCGAAAAACATTATGTATAGTTCAGTTTTTCTATAGTCCTTTTGTTCCCTAAATTGTTCTATTTTTCTATGTCTATGTGATGCTGTTTCTCTCTATTATGCAGATTTACATGTCCTGTTTGTGAAACCGGTTTTTCTTGGTCACTAACTACCTATTGTGTACCGGGGAGAACAGGGTTACTTATCATACACAGAAACGACCCTCTGGGGGCGGTGGACAGAGTGGCGCCCTTAAGGCACAGCATGAAACAAAGAAAGTTGGGAGGTCAGGTTGACAAGAAAACAAAGTTTGTGATCCGAGCACATAATCATACAGCAAAGTACGCTTTGCTGTTTTCTTCTGCTGGGCCACTGCTCTTATCCCTGCGAGGCTTAACTCTGAGGAGCACGTACCTCAAAAGCCAGGGGGTCTATGTCCCGGGACTGTGTCCCTTGTCACGCCACTGTTTTTGGCGGGGGCGTGGCAGTTAGCTCAGTGGTTCCGGCGCCTGTCTTGCAAGTGCAAGGACCAGGGTTCGATCCCCGGTTATCACATACAATACTGGGTGTGGAGATTCACACCCAGCAGCAATCAATACCGCATACCACAGTGCCCGGCATGGTGGCTCATGCCTGTAATCCCAGCACTCGGGAGGCAGAGGCAGGAGGATTGCTGTGATGTGAGTTTGAGGCTGAGCTCAGGGCCAGCCTGAATCACAATGCGAGACCCTCTCTCAAGGAAAAAAAAAAAAAAAAAGAACTTACAGACTAGAGAAAGGGAAAATAAATATGTAACTTTATGGTATCACTTTTTAGAGAAGTGGTCATTCTAAACTTCTTGCAAGATGAATTCTTGGCCAAATATTAGGTAATTTGAAGTTTATTCCAAGGCTTTGAGAAACTAAACAAGGTTATTAACTTGACAATTTTTATATAGAGAGACAGTATCAAGGTGTCCAGTTGAAAAACTAATGAAATATAGAGAAAACATTAGCTAGACTATATTGTAACAGTGGGAAAAAAAGATGAATTGGTTGGTAGTTGCTCAGAGAAATAATCAAAAAAATGTGTTAAATAAATTATTATTTGGACAAACAGGGAAAAGCCAGGTATGGTGGTACATGCCTATGATCCCAGCACTTAAGACATTGTAAGTTAAAGGTCAGCCTAGTGTTCAGAGCGAGACCTTATCTCATGAAATTAAAAAAGACAAGAAGGAAGAAAGGAAGGCAGGAAAGGAGAAAGGAAGGAATGAGGGAAGGCAGGAGGGGAGGGAGAAGGGTAGGTAGAAAGAGGGGAAGAAGAAGGAAGAAAAGGACAGGAGAAAGGAAGGGAAAAGGAAAGAAAGGAGAGAAAAAAGAAGAAAGGAAAAGCTTAGATCACTGCTACCTTCCTGGGTTGGACGGCTTTTGTTTCTCACGTGAACATCTCTTGGAAGTCATCCCTATGGGCTTTCTTCTGATTACTATAGATAGATGCCTGGATTCATGAGACATGAGGTTGCCAACTGTTCCAGTGACCAAGACCTCAATCAGATATTATCTGGCATCTCATGAGGGGGATAAGGAAAGATTCTAGATCCACGTGAAGATTCTGAAGCCAGTTCTGGGAAGTCCACAAGAGCTGCACAACCTAACTCAGTTTTTCTTTTATAGATAATCTATATCAATGCACCATACTATGACTTCTGTTATGCATCTTCTTTATGGCTTGTTTCGCTCACAAATGAATAAAGTCACATTAATCGGGATAAATTTCATTGCGTCCATTTCAGCAATTTCATGATCACTTTGACATTTTAATATGCTTCTCTCTCATACATGAGATCATATATGTGTGTGTGATTTTATTTATGTATATTTATCTATCTATATCTATCTATTTATCTATCTTATCCTCTTCCTTTGTGTAGAGTTCCTCTGCCACTGTCCAATGTCTTGTTTCTGAACATGGTAGAATATTTTTTGTAAGAAGGTAATATCTTTTCTCAAAATACCAGTCTTGGTAAATATAGTAAAGGCTATGATAGTTCATTATCAGTTTCATATAGTTATCATTGGCCATATGAGAAAAGCTATTTCCAAAAAGAAGGGTGGCTGCATGCACAAGTGACATTAGAGAATCTCTGCCTAACAAGAAAGTGCTGTGGTCATGTCCTTCAAAAAAAGAGACACTATAAATTGGGCACCACAGGTGGGTATGTGAGACATGGGTTCAGAATAAGATATAAAATATCAAGTCCAGACTTGATAATAACACCTAAAGGATTGTCTTTAGGCCTAGGTAAAAAGAAACTGAGGTTGTTTTCAACCAAGTTATCAGTGTTCTCCCAAAATGATCACTTTAGGTAGCTAATATATGATTAATGATTACAATAAATATTAACAATACTTTCATTTATAACTAACAAGGTAGTGAGAAATTTATCAACATTTTTGTCATTCTTATAATGTTTGACACAGCTTCTATTTTAAAATCTGTATTAAATTGGTAAAAACCAGATCAAAATGTTAAATTTGAGATATTAGTAGTAAAATGAATAGTGAGAGAGGTGGAGGATGTATTTCTGCTTTATTAGGTCACGTGTACATCTTTTGGTTAAGACATCCATTACTTCTTCCCAAACCTAGGCTCCCAAGTGTCCAGAACTGCTAAAATCCAAGCTAGTTCTTCAAGAACACATCTATTCTGATTTGTTTCTCTTCAGGCTGAGAACTGCTGGGGCCTGATGATTCATCTCAATAGGGTAGGAATGGGACACTAGGATGGTCCTAGGGCACTTGCCAGCATGCACCAGAAGAAATAGTATTGGAGGTTGTGGAAACTGCCACAGCTAAAGATTAACAATATCAGCTACTGTACCTCCATAAATTCTTAAATTTTGGTATGGGGAAGCCAATAATCATGAGGTTCAATTGTGTAGTCTTCATCTTCTAAATTAACCATTTTTTTAAAGATCCAATTACTGACTAAGAGTTTATATTTACTTGTTTAGACTTTCTAGAGTCACATGTATAGGGAAGGAATATGGGTTTGACTTAAAGATATTTATAGACACAAATACTTGTCATTATACCTGCTAAATACAGAAGTATATACCCATATTTAAATATAGTGGGTATATCTATCTATCATACGTATAGTGTATCTATCTATCTATCTATCTATCTTAGTATATATCGTATTATATACTGTGGTAAATCCAATGGTATACACTGGTATTCTAATAAAATGGGCATGCAAGTAAAAACATAATATGAGTTATCTTTTGGAAAGAGAAAATGATAGTGTTAAAAAGTAAAAACAAATTCTATGTCCAAGAGATTTAAATAATGAGTAAAAGTACCATAAAATAACCACTACCAACATGGCTTTCCATAAGGATACTCACAGAAATTCTACAATCCATTGTAATTTCAGGCCTTTAGAGGTGCTCTTTTCTATGGTGAGGATATTCTTTCTTCTTCTATTTGCTTGGGAAGGTCCTGTTCATTCTTAAAGTCACAGCATAATATTCTCTCAGGGGAACTTTGCCAGCCTTGCAGGTTTTACTATATGGCTCTATTTTATAGCCTTATTGAATGCTATAATTTTCCTTTATCATGTATGAATCTAATTCAAGTGTTATTCAGACAATTACTTTGTTAATGTTCTGCTTTCCTGTTGAGCTGTAAGCTTCAATGTCTGTTTTAGTTCTCATGTCTGTTTTACAGAGTGAACACACTATAAATATATAAATAATTCTAATGAAATGAATGCTTTGTAAGGAG
>PVIR01032154.1:0-18866 GCA_004026965.1 Petromus typicus
TAAAAACGTTAGGTTAGTGCTCACGGAAGGGTGGATGGTCCAGACAGACACCTGTTTCTTCCCGACTAGGGCACACCCTGAGAAACATGTGAGGTCATTTTATTCCTGGGCCGACATCATAGGAGCTTACACTGGCTGAGGGGGCTATCAAAGCGCCAGGCAGAGGACCCAGGGGCCCGCATGCCCCTGACTCCCACCTGGCCCGAAATAGCCTGTGTGCCCGTGACTGTGTGGTGAAGGACTTTAAAAAAAAAAAAAAAGCCCGGTACAAAACTCTATAGAGACCTTGCTTGGTAAAATCTTTATATGCCTATCTTCTTTTGGAGTGATAGGAAAATATTTATAAGGGCTGTCTTTGGGGGGTGGTAGGGGTAATAATGACAAGTGCCCCGTCATAGGCTGGCAGGCAAGGGCAGGGCTCCTCCCTCATCGTATCCTTAAGAGCACATTCAACTGTGGGTGTCATTTTTGTGCAAATCCCCAAGTATCGGACAGTCATGTTTGGCTCTTGTGTCAGGTTTTCTCATGTCCCATATAAAAATCTGGGCAGGGATCTAAAATGGGACACACTGTGTTTGAGGCCTTTCATTTCGACTTCTGTCCAGGCACCATTAGAAGGCACTCTTCAGGCTGAGGCAGGAGAACTGCAAGAGTAAGCCCGCCCAGGCAGTGCAGGGATTTTGAGACCCTGCCTCAAAATAAAACAAAAGAAAGGGCTGAAGAAGGAGCTCAGGGTGAAAGGCCTAGGAAACCGCCACTGGCTGTTAATCATTAGCAAATGTGAATCACCCTTCCTGAGTCTGGTAGCCTTTAACAAGATACAGAACAAAAGCTGTCAAGTCATTTTTCAAGTGGCTTTGGATTGTGGATTTGACTACATATGCAAAATTAGAAATGTTTACCCTGATACAGGTGATGTTTAGTTTTGGCCAAGAACGGCAGTGTATAAGGCAGGGTGCGATGTTTTCCCGGTGGTGGAATCGATGCTGTGCAGTCAGGGGCTGCAAGTGAGGCCCTCCAGGGTGGGAGCCTTGCCATGCAGGTCAGGGAGGGTCCCAGGTCGCTAGCAGCCAGGATGTCACCCAGAGGCGGGAACAGCCCTTCCTACTCACTGTAAAAGGAAGGAAAACTTACTCACTTCCCAGACTCTTGGATAAAATTGACTTTTTATTTAGTTAGCTGTTTATCTCTTTTAGTGCTGGGGACAGAACCTAGGGCCTCATATATGGTAGCCCAGTTCTCTCCAGAAGAGCTAGATGTCCAACCTTGAAAAAAATATTTTTAAAAGCTAGACATATTTTATTTTTCCTACCCGTTTTGTTGTTGTTGTTTTAAGGCAGAGTCTCACTGCAATTCAGGCTGGCTAATGTGGAGCTGTAGCACAAGTGTCCCTGTATCGGAGGGGAGCGCACTGTGCAGCCCAGGTGCAGGGATCTAAAATGGGACACACTGTGTTTGAAGCCTTTCAGTCTAACTTATGTCCAAGAACCATTCAAAGGCACTCTTCAAACTCAGGACTCTCCTGCCTCAACCTCCCAAGTGCTGAGATCACAAGCATGCACCAGCACAGCCAACTTTTCTCCAACCTGTCTGGAAACTCAGCAGAACATTTGCAAAGGAGGGCGGCAGGCCTCTCCACGTGGGTGAGAAATGTCCACACCAACCCACGTTTTGATGGCTCTTTGCTGGGGTTATGGGCAGCAGTTCACACTCGTCTGCAGACCCTGAGTAAGTCATCTAAACAAACTTTAGCAAGATGACCTAGATACGAAGACTGTCCTTCCCAGAGCATTTAAAATTTGGATCCCAGAAAGCTGAGCACCAGCTGCTAACGTGGAGCTGTAGCACAAGTGTCCCGGTATGCGGAGGGGAGCGCACGCCCCTCCCCCAGGCCGAGCCAGTAGCTTCCGGCGGGTGGATGGGTGGACGCACAGTCTCTCTCTTCTCACTATCACTTGTTTCTGTGGTTCAGCATTTTCTTCTTGTCAGGGACAACAGCTGTGTTTTATCTTTAGATAGTACCTGGAGGTTTTTCCTCTCCCAGCCTATTGTAGACCAGTAAAGAGATCGAGTTCCACTCCTGGGCAGTCTCACTACCCATTTCCGTTGTTTCTGTTATCCCTCATCAGACAGGCTTCATGCATCTCACTGTGTGTGCACAGACGTGTGAGCGTTTGCACATGCGTGTGCCGAGGACAGACCCCAGGGCATCCTGCTCCATGGGTGAGCACTCTGCCAGCCCTGTCCCCACTTCGTTTTGGTTTGGTTTTGCAATCCTGGGGTCTGAACCCAAGGCCTTCACGTGGGCTACATCATCAGCACTATTTTTAGGAGACTGAGATTCACTACTTCACTGGATTGCCCAGGCTCAGAGCTGGCTTCCTGCTGCCTCAGCCTCCCAGAGTATTGAGATCACAGGCATGCGCCACACACAGGGTCCTGCCACATTTACATATTTCCCTAAGTGGCCAAATAGTAAATCTTTTTAGGAACCTGAAACGCAAGCCCTTCTGTGTGGTCTGAAGCATAACACACAAAAGACCTTCTCTGGGGCCAGGGATTTAGCTCAGTGGTTCTGGCGTCTGCCTGAGTGTGACGAAGTTCAGTCTGGGGACCACATACTACAATGCCAGGCGTGGGAACTCACACCGGTAATCCTAGCACTTGGGCAGCAGAGGCAGGCACAGATTGCTGTGAGTTTGAGGCTCGCCTGGGCTGTGAGTTCAGGGCCAGCCTGAACTACAAAGTGAGACGTTGTCTCAAAAAGAAAAAAACTTAAACAAAAAAGGCCTCTCTTTTTTATATTAACAGTGTTTAGCAAAAAGCTTTCCTCTTTAATACAATTCAAACATACAGTTTCTTCACCCATTTCTGCCTCAATGAATATTTTTCAAATGACAGTGAAATCATCCCTACATGGAAAATGCAAACTGAACTGCAGTCCTAAGGAACACAGAACACATTTCGTATCATTGAACAGCCAGATGTGTACAGATCTAATTTGTCAATAGTCTATGCTTACCAGCTTCAGGTGTCTGAGCTGTAAAATACACTGAGGACCCTGACTGAGAACTCTGCACACTGATTACCTGTGGGGGACAATGTACACCCTCACACCAACACAGTGCCCATGTGGCCGTGACTGGTTGTGCTTGTGTGTTTTCAGAGACAGAGTTCAACTATGTAGCCCAGGCTGGTCTTGAACTTGCTGTGATCCTCCTGCTTCAGCCTCCCCAGTGCTGGGGTTATAGCTGTACACCTCCACATCTGGCTATAGTCTATTCTTTTTTTTTTTTTTAAGTTTTTTGAGACAGGGTCTCGCTTTGTGGTTCAGGCTGGCCCTGAGCTCAGCCTCCAACTCACATCACAATCCTCCTGCCTCTGCCTCCCGAGTGCTGGGATTACAGGCGTGAGCCACCACGCCCGGCACAGTGATATGTGGTACTGGTTGCTGCTGGGTGTGAGTCTCCACACCCAGTATTGTTATGTGGTTACCGGGGAATCGAACCCGGGCCCTTGTGCTTGCAAAACAGGCGCTGGAACCACTGAGCTAACTCCCCGGTCCCACTATAGTCTATTCTTGAAGGTTCGATGGAGCTTGATTTAATAAAATCCTGGGTTGATCTCATTTAACCTGGGTCTTCTGGGTTCAGCTTCTGATCTTCGTCCATTGTGGACATTATTTCAATGTCTACAGAGACAAAAGTGCCAAAATAAAACGTGAGCTTGTCTTTCAGGACTCAGCTTCATCTGTCGGATCAGAGTTTAGGCTGTTGACACTAAATATGAAGACAGCTTGCCTGGAGTTGCGGAGTGGTGACTTCCTGTGGTTTCCACACGGTCTGAAAGGGGGCTTGGCCCCCAGGTCTGGGACCACTGTCCTGGAGGGTGCCTCAAGTCTCGTGCTCACGAGAAGGGTGACCCTGGCCTCTGCGTGGTCTGACTTCCTGTTTCTTCACCCATTTCTGTGACTGCTCCCTCTCTTGCTGCCACTGTGATGCCAGCTGGGCTGGAGTGAACTGCAGGGGCCCTGCCCACAGCCAACACAGCACTGTGTGCACAGCCAAGCTCCCAGTGCTCTAAGCGGCATGAACCTTTTTGCTTTGTATGCACTGAGCTTCACATTGTCACGGTAACAGAAAACTGACTGATCCACTTTTTGGAGGATGATTAGTCCTCTGATTTGCCTAGAAAGGTGGATTGCAAGGGCTACAGAAAGACAATGAAGACTTGTGTGATTTCATAGTACATGGCAGGCTGGGAGGTCAATGCCTCAGAGTGGACAAAGATACTTCCAAGTCAGCCATTATTAATTGGATGCACATCATAACCGGAAGGAGTATCAGATGACTTAGGACTCAGGGGGCAGTAGGGAGAGTAGGTGGGACGAGATAACAAGCTAATCAAGGAGCTGTCCTTCCCTAAGTGAACCTCTCTCTTTTTATTACTACCTGGTTCTCAAAGAAGCAAGATGTCTTCAGCTGATGTACTCTTGAGCATCACAGTGTCACAGGAGCATGGAGGCCTTGATTTGTGACTGGAGGTACAGAGTTGTTTCTGTGTGTCATAGTTGGCTTGCAGACAAGGTGACATTGAGCCTTAGCTAGTCATAATTTATGAAATGATTTTTCCCCAAAATTATGTAGAATGGTTCTCAACATCCACACTCTTTTCATCTGTCTTTAGCAGATTTTCTACAGAACTAATGCTCTCTTACCTGTACTATTGCAGCAACACGTGATTTTTTTTTTTTTTTTTTTTTTTTTTTGTAATTCAGGCTGGCCCTGAGCTCACTATGTAGCCCAGGCAATCCTCCTGCCTCTGCCTCCCAAATGTTGGGATTACAGGGATGAGCTACCACACCCAGCTTTGTGGCATATGGTACCTGGATCAAACTTGGTACCCTGAGCTTTTGAAGCAAGTGGTAGAACCACTGAGCTAAATCCCTGCCCCTACATGTGATTTTTTAAGCTGCTGAAATGATCTCATTCACTGGGTAAATATTGACAAATACCTTTGGGCATATACCACATGAAAAGTGTCATACTGGCTGATGTGAAAATAAAATCTGTATACAGCCAGGAATGTTAGTATATGACTAGGATCCCAGCACTCAGGAGGCTGAGGCAGGAGGATTGGTCTGAGTTTGAAGACAGCCTGAACTACATGATAAGACCAGGTCTTGGAAAAAAAACAAAGCAAAAACATCAATAAACAAAGAACAACAGGCACATGTGCTGCGGCCTTTAGATGAGTCACTCAGGAAATGTCTAATACTGTAGGAAGCAGAGATGGTAAGGGTTGCAGACAAGGAGGGCTTTTCTTCTCAGCTGGTGAAAGAGCAGCTCCTTTATGCAAATCCAGCATCATGAGGGGCTGGGGAGTTAGCTCAGTGGTTCCGGCGCCTGTCTTGCAAGCACAAGGACCGGGGCTCAATCCCAGGTAACCACATACCTATACTGGGCGTGGAGACTCACGCCCAGCAGCAGCCAGTGCCACATACCACAGTGCCGGGCATGGTGGCTCACGCCTGTCATCCCAGCACTCGGGAGGCAGAGGCAGGAGGATTGCTGAGATGTGAGTTGGAGGCTGAGCTCAGGGCCGGCCTGAACCACAAAGCGAGAACCTGTCTCAAAAAAAAAAAAAAAAAAAAAAAATCCAGCATCATGATGGTGACTGAACTCTGTGACCTGGGACGACATTCTTCCTGGACTTCTTTCATCTTGAACTCTCATCTGGCAGATCAGAAAGCAGCAGTGGACGGGGAACCTCAACGCATGTATGGAACCTGTAGATGGAGGTGGGCCCATCTTCTGTAGGGCATCTTGGTGGTTGACAATTCTTTTTCTTTTTTTTCCTCTTCTCATTTTTGAAACAGGGTCTCACTATATAACCCAAGGTGGTTCTGAGCTCATGGAAATCCTTTTGTTTCAGCCTCCAAAGTACAGGAGTTAATGGTATGCGTCACCAGGCTCAGTGTTTGGCAACTCTTGAGTAAGATAAAGTTCGCAGTTTTCTCCAGAATTAATTTAGAGGCAAAGTGTGGTTAACAAGGTTTTAAGAGATTAAAAAGAATCTGTCCATTGAATGAAAAGAACTCTCACTGTGCTGTGACCATTGACAACAAACTTTTCACTTGGTGCTTTTCGTTTCAAAGACTAAGATGGCCAGCGCCTTGGTGTTGGCCCAGGCGGCTGCCAGAGGCCTTTCCCATTACTCAGTCTGACAGTCCCATGTGACCCCAGCGAGAAAATAAACCCTCCGCATCAGTCAGCTGTGTTAGCTACTTTAGTTTCCTGCTCACACTGCAGAGGTCAAAGGGCAGAGCTTGGCGAGCGCTGGCTTTCTCAGGGTCACCAAACATCCCTGCAGTGTCACCTGCTGCTCGTTCCTGGGATGGCGATTACTGCCGCCTCAGTGCACAGTGATGCATTAATCACCAGGCTCCTCCCGTCACTCTGCTTCCTGGATGCCATGCTGTGAGCCTGGGAAGGGACCTTTCTTTACCTTTCATGCCATCACCCGTGACTCGCCTCCAACCAGGCCCCGCCTCCTAGTGGTAAATCAGTTAGTTTCCATAATCTAGTCACTTCCAGAGGTCCCACCTATTATGGCACGAGGCTCTTTGAGGTCATCTAGATATGAATTATACTATTGCCCTCCCACTTCCAAAGGCTCATGCTCATCGCTATACAAATTTCATTTATTCCATCTCTTTTCTTCTTTTTCCAGTACCAGGGGTCAAACTCAGGACCTCACACTTGCCAGGAAGGCACTATGCCACTAAGCTAAATCCCTGGCCCTCTTTTAATCCATCTGTATGAGGTGCCAAAGTCCTAATAGTTTCAGCATTGCTATAAAGTCCAAATCCAAAGTCTCGTCTGAGACAGGACAAAACAGTGCTGACATATAAGGGACAGGGTAAACATTTCCACTCCCAAAGGGAGAAACGGGAATAGCAACCAACGAGACCAAAGAAAGACTGAAACCCAGCAAGGCAAACCTAGTATCCTGTAGCTCTGTCTGGCGTCCAGGGAAAGTCATGGTGAGACAAAACACCAGAGGGCTTCTGCAGCCCCAAGGCTACCTGCTTTGGGGTTGGCTCACTCCTTTTGCAGCTTTCCTCAAACAATCTACCATCCTGGTTTCTCCAGTCTCCTGAGGTCTCCACTGCACTTTTAGCTCATGCTCATAGCTTCACAGGCTGCTCTCTCGGGCACTGACCAGCCCCCGGGGCCTCCTTCTCAAATCTGGGTGGAAGTCTTCCCGACTCAACAATGCCTGCATTCTGCATGCACCTAAAACCAAACCACAGGGATGATGCAGAGGTCTGCCTCCAGCTGGAGCAGCGGCAGTTGCCATGTGCCTGCATGACTCAGCACTGGGAATGGAATCCGGGCAATCAGCTCCCTAGGCAGCCATTTTTGAACAGGGTTCCCTGAGGGAGGGTTGTCCAAGCAAAGTCTTTCACCTTTGTAATTTTGAGCCTGTGAAGGATGGAACCTTGCTGGTTCTTCACATGCCCTCAAACCATCTCTTCTATTGTCCTATTTCAAAATACCTGGCTTCTTTTTAATGGTAATCTTTTCAGCAACCAAGCTGTCTTCTGTTCCAGTGTTACAGGTCCTGACTTCACAGAAGCTTTCTTTCTGGTGAATGCAAAACTTTCAGAATCACTCTGTTGTACTGTCTGCACTTGAGTCTCGATGTTGAGATGGCTAAAAGCCCACATCAGAACCCTTGCCACAGCTTGAATGTTGGGCAGTCTTGAAATTTTCTCTTTTAGCCCACAACCCCTAGTCTCAGTCTCCTGCAAAATCTCTGGACATGCGCAAAATGTGAACAAATGTTCTGCCCAAGCATACTACATGGCCAGCAGTCCAAAGACAGTGGGATCCTTGTTCCCAAATGAAACCTCCTGAGCATAGTCTGTACATCTTTATTTTCTATTAACATTCTGACTGAGTTGTAAGCAGAATCTCCCACCAAGCTCATTTTACAGCATTCTAGGGCTCCTTCTGCAGTTGATATCTCCAGACTTTACCAAACTGCTCCTAAGAACCAGTTCCATAGGCATCTAAACCACATAGGTATTGTCAGCAACAATCCCACTTCTAAGTATCGAAACTTGTCCTAGTCACTTTCTTATTGCTGAAACACAACACCTGATACTTGCAGCTTAAAGGAGGAGAGATTTATCTTCACTCCCATTGCAGGCTATGTTTAGCTGGCTCAAGACAGGACCGCTTGGCAGAGGATCACAGCAGAAGAGAACTGTTCACGGCAGGGCAAACAAGAGGCAGGTAGAGTGGAAGGAAAAACTGGGTCACATTCATGATGACTGCCTCTTCTCAGCAGACCTGTCTGTAACAGCCAGCCAGCTATATAACCCTGAAGATCAATCCCCTTACAAAGATCCTACCTGTGACACAAGTGGCTTAGGGGAACATCTAGATATAAACCCCAACAACTCATCTCTATCAGCCATCTCTTGAATTCTTTTCATCCTACAGAACAAACCCCTGACCCATTAATACGAACTCTCCATTCTCTCTTCACAGCCCTGGGAAACTCTGTTCTATTCTTTTCTCTTTTAGCCTCTATGAATTTGACTACTGGCGGTTCCTCACATATAAGTGGACTCATACAATATATTTGCCAATTTCATTTACTATAGTGTCTTCAAGTTTCATAGTCAGTGGTGCCTTGGTGCACAAATGTGTGTGTGTATGTGTGTGTGTGTGGTATTGGGGACCAAACTCAGGGCCTCAGACTTACCAGGAAGGCACTATGCCACTGAGCTACATCCTCAGCCCATAAACTTACTGCTTTCTGTGATCTGGTTGCAAAGTAAATTGGTCAAGAACCTAATCAAATTCAATAGTTAGGTTCAGTGTTGACTTTATGTGGAAATCTGATTTAGTTCTTATCCAATTTAGTCTGTGACCAGAATTGTGAACTGAGGTACCACTATATGTTACAGCATATATCAGAGTTTTACTATTTCTTCATTTACTTTTGTTACCCAATTTTTATTTTCATTTATTTATTTATTTATTTGAGGATCTCACTTTTGTTGTTCAGGCTGGCCCTGAGCTCAGCCTTGAACTCACAGCAATCCTCTTGCCTCTGCCTCCCAAGTGCTGCGATTACAGGCATAAATCACCATGCCCTGGCACTGTGGTATGTGGTCCTGATTGATGGTGGTTGATGTAAGTCTCCCCCGGCAAACTCAGGTCCTTGCACTTGCAAGGCAGGTGCCGGAACCACTGAGCTAAATCCCTTGCCCCCTAATTTTTAATTTTAACATAATTTCAGTGTTATAGAAAGTTATAAGAACAGCACAAAGAAATCCCATAGACTCTTCACAACCAAAATTTCCAGATTTGGCTCATTATTTTCCAAACATAGATGTATGAATACACACACAAAATCAGATAGCACAGAGATATCTCTTTTTCATAAATCACTTGAATGTAAGTTGCAAATAATTCTCCTTTGACCTCTAAATACTTCCCTGGATTTCCTAATGAAAAGGATATAATAATTTATCAACATTAGACAATTAATATTGATATGCTGCCATCATTTAATATACTGACCAATGTATATTTTTCTGCTTGTCAAATAATGTTCTTCATAACAAAACAAAAATGTTCAGGCTGACATTCAATGCAGGATTATCCTTTGCATTTAATTAACAAATCCTCTTGGTCTCCTTTAACCTGGAACAATTCCTATCTGTCATTCATTCATAACCTTCATATTTTTGAAAGTACAGTAAATGTTTGATTTTTTTATAGTTTTTTTTTTGAATCAACAGTCTCACTTTGTAGTTCAGGCTAGTCCTGAACTCAGCCTCGAACTCAACATCTTTCTACCTCTGCCTCCCGAGTGCTGGGTTACAGGCATTAGCCACCACACCCGGGACTGTGGTATGTGGTACTGATTGTTGGTAGGCATGAGTCACCATGCCCAGCATTGATGTATGTGGTTACTGGAGAACAAACCCGGGACTTTGTGCTTGCCAGGCAGATGTCAGAAAAGCTGAGCTAAATCCCCAGCCCCAATATAGCACATTTTTCAGTTTAACATTGCCTGCTATCCCTGTTTACAGAGATATATCACAAAAATAACACTATGAGCTTGGCATGGTAGCTTATCATCTGTAATCTCAGCACTCTGGAAGGCTAAGGCAGGAGAATTTCAAGTTTCAAGCCCAGCCTGTGAAATTTGTGGACTTAGCAAGATCCTGTATCAAAATACAAACATAAAAAGAGGTGAGGATGCAGATCATTGTGAAAATCCTGGGTTAGTTTCCAGTACTACACGCATGCATATACACAAAGGGATGCTACACCCTTTCCATGCAAAATATTGAGTGGCACCTGACATCACTGTTGATCTTCCTCTTGCTGGTGATGTTAACTTTGGTTCCATGGTGGCATCTTGTCCACTATAATCTTATTTTCACTTTGTTACTGATAAATATTGATAGGTGTCCTGTCCTTCAATTTTTATGCTCTGGTTTTATAACTATTGGAGGAAGAGCTTTTCCTCTTGTGTGCTTACTGACTTGTTTTTATCCACACGGAATGTGTGGTCTTTCTCGCTGCAGGGATTATAATCCAGTATTACTACCTATCTTGATGCACAAAATGTCTCACATGTGACCAGCAGGACATTCCTCATATGGTGTCAGCCCAACATCCCAGGACTGATGTCTGCTACCCTATTTTTCAAATGTGTGCTTTCTTTTCCAACATTGAGATGCCTGCTCCCAGCTCACAAGCCAGATCAATGCTTCTTGCTCAGTCCTAGGTTGCCACAGGCAGACCACTGTAGAAAATGGCTCTCCTAGTGTAATCCTTTAGTCCAAGGGCAGGTCAAAATACCATGTGCAGGGCCGGGGAGTTAGCTCAGTGGTTCCGGCGCCTGTCTTGCAGGCGCAAGAGCCCGGGTTCGATTCCCCGGTAACCACATAACAATACTGGGTGTGGAGGCCCACGCCCAGCAGCAACCAGTACCACATACCACAGTGCCGGGCGTGGTGGCTCACGCCTGTCATCCCAGCACTCGGGAGGCAGAGGCAGGAGGATTGTGATGTGAGTTTGAGGTTGAGCTCAGGGCCAGCCTGAACCACAAAAGCGAGACCCTGTCTCAAAAAAAAAAAAAAAATACCATGTGCAAAAGTTACTTTTGTTCAGTCTGGACTGCTCTTCAATTATTCTTTTGAAATGCATTTAGGTTTGTTTCTGTTCTACTTTACAGTTCCCTAGTTCTGATTTTTATCACTGCCTTTTTTTTTTTTTTTTTTTGCTTGTTAGTTTGTTTCATTTTTTGAGACAAGTTTCCTCTAAATAGTGCAGTCTGGCCTTGAGCTCACTATGTAGCCCAGGCTGGCCTTGAACGGTTTTCCTGCCTGCTGAGGGCTGGGATTACAAGTGTGCACCATCAGTCCAGTTTATCATTGTCTTTTGTATGTAAAATATTAAAGACTAGTCTAAGAGAGAATTGTCCCTGGCAGAGTGGGCCCATGATGCTTACCGCCCAGCAGGCAGGTAACCTCGCCTGGTACCCAGGAGGAAAACAGACTTCCAGGGTTTCCCTCTTGTTTCTTTTTGAAACAGAAAAAGCAGAAATATGCATACTTTGTTTTGATACAGCATCCAATAGGTCACGAATTCTCCCCCTTCTTCACATAAAAGTAAGGAAGACTAACACGGCTATATAGCATTAGAATTTGAAATGAGACATCATAAAAATATTAATTCAATTGAAAATAAACTCAAATATGTAAGCATAACTAACATAGTTCCCATATTTCTTAGACAAAAATATGGAAGAAAAGGATGTCATTATTTTACTTATTTGGGGTCTTTTTCTTCGTGTTTATTTACATCAGGATATTTGCCATGCATAAAAGATGGCATTAATCATAGGAAGCTGGAAGAACATTTTGTTCTTCCCACATCCCTCTGTGATACCAAGTTCAAGAGAGGATAGTTGGATTCTCATTTCTGCTTCTGCAAGTAACTTACTAAGAAGCTGTTTTGGTACAAGCTGTAAAAAACCTGGCAGCAGACAAGACATGAATCGGGAAAGGAGTGAGCATCTTCGCAGGATTGACATATCACTGTGCATGTTTTCCTTTGATACATTCCTACAACTCCATGGGGGTCGTTTCCTAAAGATACTTGCAATGTAGCTTCTGAAGCCACATTGGCAAATCATTTTACTGTTATACCAAAACACATTGGTCTGTCTTGTATTTTGATTGCATCTTTTAACCATGAGAGTTTTGTAATGTGAATAGAAATAATAGCTCATAGCAGCTGTAGAACTTCCAAAAGTCGACTTCCTTAGGCAGTGTCAGAAACTGCTTTCCTATCATCCCAACCCCGGGGGTATCAGGAGCTATAAAGCCCTTGGCAGGGAGTGAGAGCTTTCCCAAATTAAATTTAAACTGTCTGAATTTTTCCATTAGCAACAGCCATTTTGTTTAGAGTGCTAGTCTTGATTCACACAGTTGAGAAAATAACTAGACAGTGCAATATCTATCAGATCCAGGTAAAAAATGGCATTACATGAAAAACAGTTAGCTTGTAACTCAGACCACAGCAGGAAACTTTCTCCCATGGTCCCAGCTGCACAGCAGAGTGCTTCAGGTCAGTGGGACATGGTGGGCTGTACTTGTAATTTAGTATGTAGGGTCAAGGATGATGACACACTTGTTCTCTTCTGCTTTGTCAAGTCATCTTAAGTGAATCTGTCTTTTCTCTTTGTTTCTTTGTGGAAGTGTTTGCCAGCCTTGGGCACTTCACACTGCAGCTTTTGCACCACCAACGCAAATGTCTGCACCATGGAAGAGCAGTCTGTTTCATTCAGAAGATGGGTTGGCTACGTGGGCCACCCACAGTGTCTCAGGGGACCCACTGAGTGGTATGGGTCACATTTTGAGGATGGTTGCCAACAGTGGCTTCCAAAGTTACATTTTGATTTTTTCATCTAAGAATGTATTGAGGCTGAGGGTATAGCTCCGTGATAGCACATTTGTTTAACCTGCACAAGGTGCTGGGTTCCATCCACAGCAAAGAAGGAAAAAGGGTAGAAAGATGGGGGAGGAGAAAAAGAGGAAGGGGAGAGGAAGAGAGGGAGAAGAAACAAAGAATGAATTCATTTTGGCAATAAGGCAATTATCATTTATAGAGATCATCCATGTTGATTTTGTATAGGCACATAGTACTTCACTGTTAGATGTTCCATAATTTAATTGTCTTAAGTT
Organism: Petromus typicus; assembly: GCA_004026965.1. NCBI lineage: Eukaryota > Metazoa > Chordata > Mammalia > Rodentia > Petromuridae > Petromus > Petromus typicus. The sequence goes on from PVIR01032154.1 coordinate 13,286, forward strand.
TGGACATTTGAGCTGTGATTGTAGCAATTTTGCTGTGAATCCCCTTGTTTCTCTGTATTTCCATATTACTGAAGGTATATCGTTTGGACAACTGTCTGTAAGTGTAATCACCGTGTCAGAAAATAAACACATATGGTTATGTTAGATCTTGCCAAATCTGACTTCTCAAGTGCTGTGGAGTTTGCATTTTCACTAGCAGTGGGGTGGGGATTCCAGTGTCTCCCCAGTCTTGGCAACAAAGTATATCACGAGAGAGAGACATGGAGCCAGGGATTTTTAGCTCAGTTTTTTGGCATCTGCCTAGCAAGTGCAAAGTACCGAATTCGATCCCCAGTAACCACATGCCACAATGCCAGGTGTGGTGACTAATGCCCATCAGCAATCAGTACCACACACCACAATGCTGGGCATGGTGGCTCACACCTGTGGTCCCAGCACACTCTCGTGTGACAGAGAGAAGCTGTGAGTTTGGGGCTCGCCCGGGCTACATGGCTAGTTCAGGGCCAGCCTGAACTACAGAGCAAGACCCCCCCCCCAAAAAAAAAGAGTAGGAGACATGTAAATTAGCAGGGTGGTAGACCACTCGTGATCGCCATAACCAATACCAACCAGCCTTTTCTCAGGACTTCCTTCTCCAGTAAATCTATGGGTTGATGGAATTAGAAGCTGGACCAGATTCCTTATCTTCGGGTCTGAGGACCTAGATTATCTCTACAGGAAATTTAAAGGTAGGGCCTGCTCAGTCAGACTTGGGCATATATCCCAACCAAAATAGAGATAAGGACATAGGCGAAAACACTCAGCTTCCATTATAGTTTCTTGACATAAAAGGTCTCTATGATTCATTGTGGAAGTCACCCCCACACACCAAGCAAACAGTTTGCAGCAGACCGTCCAGTAGATATGGGCCAGATGTCCATCATCACCTCGAGGGGGCATCAGATCCTAAGGGTCCTAGAGCTCAGTTCTATGAGACTGCCTTAGACATCTGTTCTAAGTAGCAGAATATTATAGGGGAGCCCCAAAATATGCTACCTTCAAATGTATATTTTGGTCTATTTTAAGATGATCATTCTGAGAAACTGCACCAGATTAATGCTAAAGAGCTATGTTCCCTACAAGAAATTTACATCTGTAGAAGAAATCCAGAGTACATATCACAGCCAGTGCATGTACGGAGCTTTTCTGTGCGTGTCCCTTCTGCCTATGAAAGAACTATTCACAGGAACAAATGAGGTCAGATGCCCAGCCAGGTAGAGGGCCCTGGCTAAGTGTGTGCTTCTTCTCCTGACCTTCTATATCTGTCTCCAGCAGCCCAAAACACTTCCACCCCTTTGAGTCTCATACTGTGTGCATGTGGCTCTTATGCTTAGGACATTAATACAATTTGTGTGTTTCTTCCCTAACCATTTGTCTATTGCCAGTTTATTTCATAAACTAAAGTTATCAAATCTAGTAGGAGAAACAAAATTAAAAACTTTCCTAAATCATCTTGTTAGGGTTTATATCTAGATGTTCCCCAAACCTCATGCAACCAGAGGTGGAGTTGTTGGAAGGGGAGTGGACTGTGGGAGTTTCTCGCTGACTTGCTTTAGACAGCTTGGTCAGGAGAGATGCTCACTGTGGGTAAGACTTCTTAGCTCCTCCCAGAACTCTCTGCTTAGGTCTCCATGAAGGAAGCAGCTTTTCGTCCACTAGGACTCTCTGCCATGGCGTCCTGCCTCGGGGTCAATCAACTGTGGCCTGAAAACAGGAGCCACAACAAATGTTTCTTCCTTTAGGTTGTGCTATTATGGTTGGACATTGTGACTCGGTGGGGAAGAAAGTGATTAAGACAGATTTTGGTACCAGAGAAGTAGGGTCACTACTGTGACTGACCAAGTTGTTCAGAAGCCTTTGGAAGTGGTTTGTCAGAGGAGCTGGGAAGGTTTGGTGATGCTGGCTGGAGAAGCAGCCCTCAAATGCTGTAAACCAAGCTTGATGGTAGAGTTTGGTCAGAATTCAAAAGACCAAAATGCAGATAAAAATGCAGATAGTAAGACCAGGCTCAGGAGGTTTTACGTTAGAACAAGGACTCCATTGGCAGTTGGACTCCAGGCCACTTGTGAAGTGCTCTGGAAGAAAATTTGTCTACGTTTTGCTCATGTCCAGGGACTTTGCAAGACACTGAAATTAAGGGCAGGAGGCTAATTAACCAGACAGGAAATTTCAAGGCAGCTGAACATTCAGGCTGTGGTATGGCTACTTTTAGACAGCACACACTGAGAATGAAGAGCAAACAGCACAACTGAGATACTGAAAGTTTTGAGTTTTAGCAGAAAGCAAGCTCCCATAAAGTTGGAGCCCATAAAATTGGAGCAGAGGAGAGCTGGACTGCTGAAAAGGTCACCATCAAAATGAAGCCAAGTAGTTCGTATCAAGACAATAGGAAAAATGCCATAAAGGCATGTGAGGAACTAGTAAGCCCCACCTTTTATAGGCTCAAAATGATAAAAGACTTTGCTTTGAAGAGAAAGTCTAAGGGCACCCCGCTCCAACAGAGTGGTCTAGGGAAAAGCTGCATGGGAAGTGATTTCCTGGTATTTGGTTCATAGTACTCAGCCACTAGGATCCTTCTATAGCCATGACACAAGGTGGCCTGGCTACCGCTCCAGCTGACAGCCAGCCTTGGCGCCATCCATGTGATAGTGGTTTTACATGTAGGCAGAATGCAAGAGTTGTGGAGTTAAGGAGAAGGTGTCCACTAGATTTCAAAGGCCTGGGAGATCAGGCAGTGAGCCCCTGGGAGGGCAGAGTGTGAAACTGTGAGAGAGAAGCTGAGAGTACAGCAGAGACCTCAGGAGACTAGAGAAGCAGGAATGTGGATCATTAAGGAAAGTCACCAGGAATGAGCAAAGCCAACCCAAGGGAGAAGACACTGGCTGTATCAGTAGCTACAATGACCAGTGATACCTTCTGAGTGCGGCTGCCCAAGCCTAAGAGTGGACAGCTTGCCACAGCTTGCTCCAGTTGCTGGACACAGAATTGCAGGGTTTAATGTTTGTCCTATTGAGTGTCAGTCTTGCCTTTGTCTAATTTTTCTTTTCCCATATTTTAGTCTTGTCTCAGCATCACTGATGACTATCCATCCCATCTTTCCTTTTCTAAAGGGAATATTTATCCTGTGTCTTTGTATGTCTGCACTATTTAACTTTCTTTTTATTTTTACAAAAGCTTATAGCTAAAGCTTGTCATATGGCTTGGAAAAGACTTGGGACTTGGACTTTTCTGCAATGTTTGAACTGTTAGAAATTTGAAAATTCTTAGAGATGGACTACTGCACTTTGCAAAAAAGAGATGAATATGGATCTTTAGGGGTTGGGGCAGAATGTTGTAGTTTGTATTTAGATTTGCACTCTAGCTGGCACTTTGGGAAGGTGATCAGATTCTGGGGGTGCTATAGCTGACTCACTGCTAGGAGGTGAGGTCCTAGCCCCATAGTAAGACCTAGAGGGGGACCTCCTTCCATGGTACCTCCTTAGCCTCTGCTTCTCTGTTGCCGCATTTTGAGTAGCTCCTTTTGTGCCTGACACGCTGTGCCCCCTGAAATGTGAGCCGAAATAAACTTCTCCCCTCTTAGCTGCTGTTGTTGGCATTTTTCCCAGCAATGAACAATGTGCCTAAGACACAACACATCTGAGCTACCAAATGTAAACTAAGGGTTCTCAAGAGTCCTTTCTTGGATGTGACTGGTTTGTTAGAGACTCAGGGAAACACTGACTTACATTTCTAAGAGCTGGACAGAAAAATAAGCAGCGTAAAGTCTGGCAGGAGAGTAGGGCCCAGGTTTGATACCCCCGCCCCACAATACCAGAACAGCTGAGTTTGTAGAAGGAACAAGGAAAGACAACAGTGAAAAAACTCCTGCGCTGTTAAAATCCAGGTACTTCGGTTACTTTTCTGTAAAAGCAGAAGAAACTTCCTCATTATGATAACCTATAAACTAGAATATCTTATTTTAAAGAAAAACTAGTCTTTTTGGAGATCCATCTGCTTCCTTCAAATTTTAGTTTATGTGGACTGGAGGATGCATGATTCTAGTTTGGTTTGGCCCTGTTTCTTGGGTCTTAGGGTAGGCGCTTGGCCCCCAAAATGGTCTCCTGTGATTTTGAACAATAGATGTGATCTATATTATATGCTATGGGTGATCAATTTAACCCTCCGGCTCTTTCCTCCTCTAATTGGGGCCGAGAGTCCCAACTCTCTAATCACAGGCCTGTGCCTCTGGCCACCCACCCAGCCTGAGGCCGTGCAGGAGTCTCAGCCAGGAGTCAATTATTAGAAAGACGCTTATCACTTTGGAGAATGCAAAGATTTCAGATGGACAAACCACTCTGTGCCTGGAAATGGGACCACACATGGGTCTCACAATAGCACTAGAGAGAAATCTAGTTTCCTCAAGCAGAGACAAGAAATAACTTCCACTATCATGGCACCCATATTTCCTGCTCCAGCCCTGCCAGCCTGTGCTGAACTCCTGGGCCTTGGATTACAATGATGATTCATTATTCATGATGTTAATATTGTGGCTGATGACTCATAATTGGTGACAGTGAGGAGAAATAGTTATAATACAGTGAAATGCACACTTGATCATAAAACTGCTTTAATCAGGTTATAGCTTGAGTTACTATAACAAAGACCCAAATGTCAAAGAACATTTTTCTCTGGGTTACCATAAAGACTTGGCTGATACGGCAGGCACTGTCCTCACAGCCACATAGGAAGAGATGACCCAGGTTCACTTTGGAGACACTGAGTGTAGCTTTAGGAGTTTAAGAATTACAGAGTCTTGAGCTGGGGATTTAGCTCTGTGGTTCCAACACTTGTCTTGCAAGTGCAAGGGCCCAGATTCGATTCCCCAGTAACCACATACAACAATGCTATGCATGGAGATTCACACCCACCAGTAATCAGAACTACATACACAGTGCCCAGCGTGGTGGCTCACACCTGCACTCGGGAGGCAGAGGCAGGGGGATTGCTATGAATTCAAAGCTGGGCTGAGGGCCAGCCTGAACTACAAAAGCAAGACCCTGTCTCAAAAAAAAAAAAAAAGAATTATAGAATCTTGAGAGGCAGTCTTGTGATTCTCAATTTGATGTGTTTCCTACCTCCTGATGCTTTGCTCAAGAAGCCAAACCATCACCTGGCTAAAGTTCTTCAGTCTTAAGTCTGAATTGTCCTCTCGTTCCAAACTCCACTCAGTATCAGAGTGGAGACTCAGGTCATGGAGAGCAGCAGGAGTCTCAGCCAGGAAAGGAAAGCAGCTTTATTCCTCACTTTGAACTTACTATGGGTGAAAGCAGCTTTATTCCTCTGGCTGGCTCCCATTACCTGGTGAAGAATACTCGAGACAGGCTGTACAAAAGAATTATGCTCCATTGCAGTTCACTTTCCAATTGGCTGATTCTCACCTGGATTCATCTAACTCACAGGACATGGCTAAAAGCAACCAACACACATAAATACTAACTTTTCTCAAATGGAACTAGAGCTCAGGGCTGATTGCCAGGTGAGCCATGTTTTAAGACATTCAGGA
>PVIR01032155.1:0-18889 GCA_004026965.1 Petromus typicus
GGCAACGATGCTGTTAACTCTGCCTCCCCAGCCTTGCTGCCTGATCTTGTGGAATCTCAAAAGGAACAAGAATTAAAGATAACACTCTGATGATGTCGCCTGCCTTCAGCAGCGTGGCTGGAACCCTACAGTGTGACTCCACTGGTTCCCTGTAACCTCCCACTCAGTGTCCACAGCCTGGTGGATACTGGAAGTGTCCAATTTCAAGTGGTTCTTTATCAAGACAAGATGCCTCTTCAAAGTCCTGCCCTCCACCGGGAGGGATTATTTTAAAGATGGTCTATCTTGTGACCTCTTATTTCTACACAGTACTACTGAGATTAGACTCTACTCCTCCGAGCAGCAGCCTGACGATCCAGGTGTGTTGTTTTCATTGTGATGATGAGTGTTTCAGATCAAAGTTGTAAAATGGGTCAGTCTGTAGGAATTTTGGAAACTGTGAAGAGTCAATAAAGAAGTGCTTAAGCGGTTAAATCACAACAAGTTATGCTATCTTAACACTACACAAATAAAGAGAAGTTTATTTGGATATTTGAACTTTTGGCTCTTCAAAATTTTCAAACTTATGAAGAATCTTCCATGTTGTATGAAAGCCCATTATTAGATTTTTTAAAACTTAACATAGTGCTACATCTATTTCTCTAGCCAATAGACTCAAAACATAATTTCCCAAATGCATCTGTTAGTCAGGCTTGAATCCTTCCCCGATTTCCTCATTTTAGCTCTAACTTCCATACTCATTGATTCTATTTCAGGGAATTGATTAGATTTTATGTTCATCCAAGCAAGATGGAAGTGCTGAAAGAAACACACTCTTGAGAAGTGCCCACTGACACATAATAAAAACAGATAATGAGCTCTAGCTGTCAATCTTTGGTTTTGGCATGCGATGCTGCTCCCCTCTATTAGCAGATAATCAAAAGCTTCAAAGAAGATGAATATGCATGTGTAGCTCACATAAAAATGAGAACAGTGTGAGTTTCTGAAATTACATTGAAGATAATTCACAAGACCAGAGAGCCTCCACATTATAGCACTGTTGCAGTCATGAATATTGTGACATAAAGCAACACTGTAGAGAGAATAAAACCAATCATATTTGTGTTGTGGATTAAATGGTACCCCCTCCAAAGTTGCTGTCTTAAGCTGTAATTTCCATGGATTCAGAGTGTGACCCTGTTGAAAAATAGTGTCGCTGCCACTTAATCAATTAAGCCAGAAGGAAGTCACATGGTGTAGGATGGGACTCTGGTTTTATCTGACAGATGTCCTTGTCACAGACATGTTTGGGGACAGACATTCATCTGAGGCACCAAATGGTGCACGCTGCAGCATTTCAGTCCTGTCATTCAGCCAACAAAGGTTTTTGTACCTGTGCTGTGTGATCAGAAGAGAGGAGGACAGAGAGAAAGAGGAGGGGCTGAGAATCACAGTGGAGCAAAGGAGGATGAAGGAAGAGCCTTCCAGGACTCAGTCATGGGGATTCCGTCAGTAGATTCCAGTGCTCTGTGAGGATATAGGCAGAGGTCACCATGCTTTGTGAAACCATTCAAGGTGAAATACTGAGGTGGATGTGTCCTCTAGAGTGGAGTTCTGCTTGTGCTCTGTGGGGCCTGTAAACAAACAACTATCTTCTTTCAGTCACTTAAATTAGATTTCTTTAAAAACTATTGATCTGCACAAATTTTGGCACCTTAACATCAAATATACATTGTGAATCTCTAAGAACAAAGATCTAATATGTAGTACTTCCTAAAATTTCTTGATCTTTAGGCTCTTTTCTGGATGGTATTCAGGAGTAACTACCAGAAAGACTGAATCCTGCAGCATGATTTCAATGTCTACAAGAGCTTCAAGGTAAGCATCCAATAAACAATCAACTTGACTGTGTATACTTTACTTTTTTGAGATAGGGTCTCACTATGTAGTTTGAGCTGGCCTTGAACCCACTATATAACCCAAGCTACTCTTGAATTCTTGGCAATCCTCCTGCTTCAACCATGTGAGTGTTGGGATCACAGGCATGTGCCACCACTGCGGGCTTCAACATGACTTCAGAAGTGCTCCTGATGAAGTTGGATACAATAGTAGTCACAGGCATAATAGAGGAAAACTGTGGAAGCTGAAACAAATGAAGAGTCACAGGGCATAGTTAGAAGCAAAGAGAAATGAAATTAAAAATTCTCAAATGGACACACCTTGAGGATATTCTCATAAGTGAAATAAATAGGGCACAGATAGGTACATATCGCATCTTTTCTCTGGTATGAGAAAATAAAGATGTAAATGAGTCCTAGAATTGTATGTTATATATTGTGAAATAGAAAATGCTCAATATAAAATAGGAAGAAGGGGGAACAATGATGAGATTGTAACATAAAAATAAGGAAACAAATTTTATGTATGGGGGGTGGTAGAGTGGGTAGGGCTATGGGAAAAAGTGAGAATTAAGTTGTGTCTTATACTGGTACAAATCCCCATTATGGAGTACAATCATGATGTGTATATGTAATGTACCAATAAAGATTTAAAAATTTTTTTTTTTTTTTTTAGGTTTTTGGAGACAGGGTCTCGCTTTGTGGTTCAGGCTGGCCCTCAGCTCAGCCTCAAACTCACATCACAATCCTCCTGCCTCTGCCTTCCGAGTGCTGGGATTACAGGCGTGAGCCACCACGCCCGGCACTGTGGTATGTGGTACTGGTTGCTGCTGGCTGTGGGTCTCCACACCCAGTATTGTTATGTGGTTACCGGGGAATCGAACCCGGGTATTTGCGCTTGCGAGACAGGCGCCAGAACCACTGAGCTAACTCCCCAGCCCCAAGATTTAAAAATTTAAAAAAAAGAAATTAAAAATTTTCATACAGCAGGTGCCTGCATATATCCATATACACATAGGTAATTTTATTTGTCTTGAATTTTGGCTATTTAAAATTATTTTTTATGTCTATGTACACTGTGGTAGGATAGTTGAATTCCTCTTCTCCAAATATGTCTGTGCACTTAACCCCAGGAAGCTACCTTATTCTGCTGAAAATATCTCTTCATACTTGTCAACTAACTAAAGACCTTGAGACAAACAGCTGATTCTGGATTCTCTAGGTGGATGCTAAATGCAGTCCAGTGCATCCTTTTAGTGAATAGCTGCTCACAAGGAAAAAAAATCATGCTTTGGTGAATAGCTGCTCACAAGGTCATGAAAGGAGATGGGTGCATCTGCCTGCTTGACTGGGACAATGGCCTGGGGACTCTGAGCTGCTATATGTGAAGTTAAAATGACCTGAAGCCTCCTAGCTTGGAGGAGGTCCTGGGGATGCACAGACCCAGCACTTGGGTGCCAGTTCAGTGTCAAGTGAGAGCTCCAGGCTAAAGTGACAGTTGGTGCAAGTTCACAGACTTGTCTTTGGGTGACTCCAGCCCTCAGCCTTGTAGATTACCCAGCTAAGCTCCAATTAATTAGAAAATACTATTCATTTTTGATGTGAAATTTAAATTCATGGCCCTCCAAAATCTAAGTAAGATAAAATACTTTCATGCCTCTAAATTTTAGGGTGGTTTGTTATGAGCAATGGTAAGTGGAAGAGTGGTTTGAACACTTTCTTATGCAAAAATTCTACTTATGTGCTAAACCTGCAGCATTCTTGAGAAGAAATTTTATTTAGGACCCTGTTGTCATCCTGTGTTAGTCAGTGTTCTGATACTGTGATAAAATGCCTGAGATGATAAAGACAAAGGAATGGCTGATGATTGCAAAAGTTTCAGGGGATCCTGGGGCCTTAGCATCTCGTGGAAGGGCACATTCTCTGTGACTTAAACTCCTTCACCAGTTTTACCTCCTAAAGGTTCAGCCACCGCTGAAAGTGCTAGAGAGCAGCAGCCAGGACTTTACAGGGGGTCTTTGCAAGACAGGTAAAATCCATCCATAATCCGCCTAAAGGGGAAAACATACTTTTGATCATATTCTTTCAATTTTAAGAGGGACTTCTCAAAGCCCAGAATTAAAGACCTAAACCAGCACAAAATAAATCATTGTGTTCCTTACAGTACTCAAATCTTCTCAATATCTGTAACCTCCCCGGCTAGTGAAGGAACTATTGTTGTTCTTCCTGCCCCAGACTGGATTCTGGACTGTGTATAACTGGATTGCTACTATAGGCATTCTTCTATGTCTCCTTTTTTGCTTAATAATTATTTTTGAAGTGTTTTAAAAGTAATATTAGGGAAAATGGTCAATTATTTCCAAATAATATTCTTTCACTTTATTATGTACCTTAATATAAACGCTAGAAGAAAATGCAGTCACTACTGCAAGTGGTGGACATAGTTTACAGTATAAAAATCAATGTAGAAGAAATCAAGAGGGAATAATTTGCTAGATTCTACTTAAAATTCAACCTATCTCAAAGGTTTGTATAAAATTAAATGGTAATTCAATGACTGAATAATATGTAGAATGAACCTAGCAGAAAAAAACATTCTCATGTACTTTACATGTAAAGAACTTTCATAAACCAACAAGGAAGAAGTTATTTCCTCAGCGGACAAATGAGCATCAAGATGTACATATGCCAATCACAGCTGTAAATAAAACCAGCAGATAACTGCTATCATATATCAAATCACTAAATATACTTCAATTCATAAAGTAACAAAGAGGAGATAATCTGAATTCCAAGTATCTGTGCACAAAGACGTTTTAGATCAGTAAGCTAAATATTCAATAGTAAGATGACCAGCTCCAAAGAGAAAGAACACTGATACTCTGGAAAACTATGTGCCATAAAAAATCATGCTTTGGTAAATAGCTGCTCACAAGGAAAAGTACTCAGTGTATATTATAAACTGTGAAATATAAAATCTGAGAAAGTATACAGATGCTTATATGTGTGAGTCTGCAGCACAAAGGCACTACCATGAAACAGCACTGACCTTGTGATTCAGAGTGATCCGGTGCAATTCCGGAGAGTGCAGATGTCTTCAAGTTTCCTTTGATTTAATGTTCCAAATGGTACACCCCGCAGCATTTCGGTCCTGTCATTCAGCCAATAAAGGTTTTTGTACCTGTGCTGTGTGATCAGAAAAGAGGAGGACAGAGAGAACGGGGGGGTGGAGGGTGGGGGTGAGAATCACAGTGGAGCAAAGGAAGACGAAGGGAGAACCTTCCAGGACTCAGTCAGGGGGGTTCCATCAGTAGATTTCAGGCTTTTTGTTTGTATTAGTCCAAAGTTGCAGCATGTAATGCTCACTCTCGCATGGACTCTGTACACGTATGGGACGCCTTCTGATTCTTATTCATCGTATTCCTCTCCTTTGCCCTTCCTCCATCCATCTCTCAGTTCTCTTCCCTTTTGCAAACAATCTATCTCCCTGCTTCCTCCTTTCCATCATCAGTGGCTTCTTCTCTGTCCTTTAACACAAATACAGAAATCACCACCGTGGTTTGTACTGATAGCAACTCAAGTACCACCTGGGGAAGAAATATCTAAGGGTTTCATAAAGAATCAGATTTTACCTCATCAGTGGTGTCACTGCTTTGTAGAAATAGACTCTTTTTAAAGAATATAAAGACACAACTTTCTCTCAAAGCAACACAGAGAAGCCTGCTCAGTATTGTAGGAATGGTTAATTTGTGCAGGTTTTCAGCATCCCTCTGTATACATGCTGGTCCATCCTCGGTTCAGAGAACCTCCCAGCGGGTTTTCTCATGACAGTACCCTTTGCTGTTGACCAAGACTGCAGTCTTTTTCTATGCCCCAAGCAGTCCCTGTGACATACATGGCTCCCGTCCCATCTGGGTACAGCAGTGTGTCCCTTGGGAAAGGTTGAACGTGCCCCATACTTGTATTTCTACTTCTATCATTATTTTTTCAAGGTGTTTCTGAGAACACTTGGCCTGTTGTGGATTTGGGGATTAGGTGGATCAGAATCCAGTTCATTTGTTATTCAAACAGAAAGTACAAGTGATTGTAACAATCTAATCTGGAAACCATAAAACTGCAAGGGAACCACCCAGGTATCAGTGTCACTGATTCATTCACACGCATCCTTATTCATGCCCTTATTGTCATTTAAGTTAATAAAGTAATGATTAATAAACAAACACACCCCTTATTACAGTTTTGCCCATCTTCTTTGAAAGCAAACTCTTTATATGTTTCTAGAAATTTTCCTTATGGCATTTCTCTCCAGGACTTGGTTTAAAAGTATTGAATCATTCCTCTTCCTGTTTGAGAATTTTTTTTCATAAACACACCAAGCCCCATGGAAGAAAATGGCCTGTTCTGGGCATGTGAGGCTCCCTTACCTAGCCAGAAAGGCCTGGTTCTTCTACATGCAACACTAGGAGCCATGCTGGTCCCTGGCAGTGGTGCCTTTCCCCTTTTCTCCTCTCTCTGGGCTGACCCTCAAGGTTGGGGCCACGGTTCCTCGCTGCTGGCTGCTCCTCTTCTCATTCCTGTTTATCCAAGTTCTTTCCAATATTCACTTTGCCACCATGACACCCTATAAAACTGTGTAGGAAAATAGCATCTTGGGGCCCATACTTTCCAACAGCACAACAAATATTAACTGTTGCAAAGACTGTCACGCTGAACTATAGGGGTCCAGATGACAATGATAATTACCTGAATAAAAATATAGAACAATTTAGCTCATTCAAGTTTTGCACTATTTTAAGCACAAGATAGCATATCTGAGAATTTTTTCCATAAGTGATCCAATTGAATACATTTTTTCTCTTGCCAAAAGTGCAAGTGCAACAAGCAAAATAGTACATAATATGCTAACATCTCTAGGCCCTACTTTTTAAAAAATTAGTACATATTTGCAGTATGTAATGCTTATATTCCTTGTGGGGAGTTGGCACATGGATATGACATGACTTAATTCCTTTTTATCGCCTCTCTCCTCCTCTACCCTCCTCCTGTCTCCTGATCCCCTTCCCTTTTGCAAAATTTCTAGTTTCTTTGGGTGATGCAATGAGAAGTTGGACTTGATCGACTCAAAAGATTTCTCTGTCTGAAATATCTTGGTCTTGGTTCTTGATATGTGATGCCTGAAGACCAGCAGATGAGTTATTTACTATTACAACAATGATCCTTGCACTGTCTTTCTTATCATCTGTTGTTCGGGAGACATGCCCTATAGCACTTAATGTGCTTTGTTGTAATTATTTACTTCGAGATCTCTTCTAGTCTGTTGGTTCCTCTATAGAATACTTTATAGACACTTACATTACTCACCGGTATACACCACATGCCATGACAAAGTCTGATGGTACCTGAGTACTGAAAAATGAAATGAATATTTTATAGGTCATAGGTCTGTAAATTATGACTCGAGGCCCAAATCTTACCCCTTGCCTGTTTCTGTAAATAAATTTCATTGGAACAGTATGTGCCCATATATCTTTGGCTACTTTCCCACACAACATAATTGAAATGTTACGAAAGATATGGCTTGTAAAACCTAACGTTGTTTAACCTAAAATCTATTGCTTTTCAGAAAAATTTGCTGATGCTTGATGTAGAACATTAGAAAGGAATTATTTTTCCAGAAATATTCCAGGAGCCCAAGATCCAAGGATAGTCAAAATGTAGCCACTCTATTTTCTGCTGATTCCTTGTAGATAATTCTCTTTAAAATCTGTGACACTGCGTCATTACTTTGCTCTCACACTAGATTCTGAGGCCACTATGAACTTTCCAGAGACCCTGCATGGTATTGGTTAATGGTTTCGTTCAAGCTTTTTACCTACTTGCTCCTTGAGAGACTTTCAGAAAATGTTACGTGTTTTTAAATTGAGTTCTACAATTCCTCAGTCATTTAGACTGTCAGAACTTTGTGCAGATGTAAAGAGACAACCTGGTGCACATGGAAACCTTAACTATAAAATTATCATGTCCAAGAAAATGTGTAGACCCAAATATTTGCTATTCTGTCATCCACCTTAAGAGATTGCAGCTTCCACTGAGAAGGAGAAAGCTATAAGAAAATGGGCCAAAGCGTCTATGCCATCATGTGGAGATCACTGAAAAAGAGGGGTCACAGGGCCATCTGCCATGATGAGCCCCAAGACTGACAGTCTCCTCCAAGGACAAGCAGGACAGACAGAGGTTATCTAACATCTGGGACCAGATACGAGAAGAAGTGGCTGCCACGGCAGTGGGTACAAGCAGAACTGGATGAATTCTGGTCCCTGAGTGTGTGTCTAGTGCACACACACATGCTACCACTTTCCTGGGACCTTAACATGATGCTTCCATCAAAGAGCTGAGGGGTCAGCTGCAAAAGGGGGTGCGGAAACTTTTCAGGGAGGAGGAATTCTTCTACATCACTGATTCATATTACACAATTTATAAGTATCAAAATTTATCAAAGTAAGCCATTTAAAATAGAGTTTATTATACAAACCTTACCTCGACAAAGCAAAGTTGCAGAATTTTATGAATAATAAGATGCTCATTTTTTGATTTTTAAAACATAAAAACAGTCAGCCTGGAGAAAAATGATAAGATCAAGTCATTCATGCTCAAATGGATATACCTTCAGGACATCCTCATAAGTGAAATAAATAGGTCGCAGATGTGTAAATATATCTTTTCTCTGGTATGAGAAAATGAAGATGTAAATGAGTTCTAGTAGATATAGTTGATATTGTGAAATAGAAAATATTTAAAAGGAAAGAGAATGTAGGGGTAAATAATGAGGGGAAAAAGAATGTGAAAGTAAGAAAAAGGAAACAAAGTTTGTTTGGGGTGGGGGGCTGAAGAGGGGTGGGGGAATGGGAAAAATGAGAATCAAATTGTGTCATATCTGGTACAAACTCTCAATGTTGAATGTGATGATGATGTGCATTCATAATGTACCAATAAAGATTTGAATAAAAACACCAAAAACCCCATAAATACATACTAAACATTCTGTATGTATCACAGCACTCATGAGAACGATAAAATTCAGTGCAGGCCTTCGTTATATGGAAAAAGGGAGAGAATGAGATGAAACCAAGGACACAGAGAACACTTGGGTGAGCACACTATATAGTTTCTTTTTTAAAATATAAAATAAATTTGACAAAGATTAAGATTTTGTATAGCAGGGTAATGATTCTACAGGTGTTTTGTAATTTTACTTCCTGTGTCAGAGATCATTTGAGGTGAGACTAACAGTAGATTTTAAACAACAAAGAACATGTTCTAAGTTGTTTAGACCAAAGAGAGGGAAGCACTGATAAAGCTGAGGATGGGGACAGGATTCACAGCATATCCAAATTGTGGGGACTTAGTGTTGTGCAGCTCAGATACCCTCTTTCCCAAAGCACAGTCCTCATTCTCTTCTATCCATTGTACCTTGCCCTTCTTCTGAGAGGAATGGCAGGTCCTTACCTGGCTGAGCCATTTCTCCTTAGAACTCCTGAAGGGGTCCTCTAATCAGATCTGACATATTGGTGGACAGGCACTTGTTAACATTTTGACAATAGAAAAAAAGGCAGAACCCCTAAGAAAGCAGCCAAAGGAGAGTGAAATCATACGTGGGCATGAGATGCCTTGGCTCTCAGCATTCGTGTTCTGCAGCTTGAAATGGAGGCACAAATAGTTTTCCACTTTATGAAGTACTATTTATCTCTTAGACTCTTCCCTTCTTTCCCTTGGTGAGGGATTCACTGATCCTGAAGACAGTGTCAACCAAATCACAGAATAAAGACCATTCCTCCTCTTCCTCCTCTTCCCTCACTGAAGTTCTGCCTCCTTCTTGAGAACAACAACTGCAATCCTGGCTGTGTCTGACACCCATGACCCATTCCTGCTTTTCAGCACATCCATCTTGATCACATACATCACTGGTAAAAATTTGCATTTATAGATTTCTGTAAATAGATTTTCTGTAAACCCACCTCTGAGCTTGTATTACACCCCTGTGGTTGCAAATTCAATCCTACCCCCTTGCTAGGGTGATCCTCCATTCCCTGGACTGTGCTGCAGTACCAGGTTGGGTCCAGGGCCACAGCCCATTGGCCTATATGTGTTGAGACCACCTGTGTTTCCATATGAGTAGCTCTTCGACAGCAGGAACTTCGGTCACAGTCCTTCAAGTGTGGGGGCTTAGAACATAGTTTCCCTCTCCCTAGCAACACCCAGGAGTCACCCTTTTGAGATTGTGAGTTCTTGTCACCTGTCCCCAAGATCACCTCTGATAGCAAAGAAGTCTCCCATCTTCCACCACACTGAGATTTCTTATTCTTTAGAAATTCTCCCCCTTTCCCTCTCTCTGTCCCCACATGTAGTCTTTCAGTCCTTTGGTTTCCCTCAAGGACTCTGTCTCTTTTATTCTCTCTCTAGCAGAGAGCAGCCTTTCTTCAATGAGTGTGATATTGAGGAAGGACCAAAGGAATGCTTTAATCCAGGCATCAGCTATTTCTGCCTTGCCCAAAACTCAAAACAAGTACAGTATGTACAAAATGATCAGGCTGTCATATAAAATGAGGGGAGTTTTTTAAACATCAAGTGAGGATAAAGATGAGTGTTAATTGAGATTCTAATACAAAATCCCAACTGTAGAAACAGCTCCTAAAAGAGGCCGTGGTGCTTAGGTGCATACTCTAATAACTTGCCTCTGAATTCAAAAGGCATCTGTAGCTTCCCCTCGGACATGCTGGTTTGCTGAGTTCTCAGTGTTGCACCTCCCAGAGGTTTTGTAGCAAAATGGGACTCTCTGTAGGTATTTATGAAACACTAAGGGCTAGGAACAGTAGTTCCCATACTGAAATTTACCTTTGTTTAGACACCCACTGTAAAAGATCTCTGGCTCATCAATGTCATGAATTTTGCCAGTGTTAGATAGATTCCTTCTTTCTTCCTGAAAAGATGTAATAGTTCAGCTTGTTCTCCAACTTACTGTGTGTGATAACCCACTCAAGAGCTATTATAAATGCAAGTTCTAGGAGGCCTCTCTGGGAAGCTGAGTTATTAGGCCTCTCTGGGAAGCTGAGTTATTGGGCCTCAGAATGTGTGCTTTGAAACAAGTCCCCAGCTGGTCACCATGATGACAAGAACAAAGCAGAGACCATAAGGTGACAGATGAGTGAAGCTTACTTTGCCTCACCTGGGATATTAATTAGTGTCCCAATGATACCGAGGAACATTGTCACTGCAAGCTGAACTTGTCCCACACCACACTTAGTGCTGGGTGACCCAGCATGGCTGGGTCAATTACCTGACACCTACACGGATTTTTTCTTATTTCACCGCCTGTTCTTTCCCATGTTTTCTCTTATCCAGGGGCTCAGATCCTGGTCTTCTCACTTCCTAGGTTGTTCATTCTTATGGTGTGAAATGCCATCCATAGAATAAGAATTGCCAAATGCATAACTCATTTCCTCAAGGCTGAGATTCAGGTATTTGTCTACTAGGTGTCTCCAGGTGAATACAACACAGGGCATGTCAATTTCAGGTTGTCCAAAATTGACATCTTAATTCATAGTCTTGGCAATGCTTCATCCTCTTTATTCATGTATCTAAGTGAAATAACTCAGTTCATCTGTAATCACAGGTGTCTAAATAATTATCATCTTTATCTTCCTCATGGGTATATAAAAGTTGTTGACTCTACTGTCGAAGTGCACTGGGTCCCATTGACAGGATTTTAGGGAGCGGCTCTCTCCCAAGTCCCACTTCTCACCACTTGTATAGTTTCTATCTGGGACAAATCCATTCCGTCTATTGCCTGAATTCCTTCCTGGATCTCAGATTTCTTCTCTGGACTTTCTGAAAATCACATATTTTCAAGAGAGTAGCCTAACGATTCTATCAAGAGATAACTCGGGTCATATCTCTCCTGCATTTGGGCCTTTCAAATGTTGCCAGCTCTTGCGGAGAGGTAAAAATCCATATCCTTACCATGTGCCTTTGTCTGTCCAAGCTGCTATCATAAAATACCATGTTTGGTGACTCAGATGATGAAAATTTACTTTTTTGTAGTTCTGGGGATTGGTTGGCTGAGACCAAGATTCTGGCATGGCTGGGATCTAGTAGGAGCCTCTTCCTAGCTTGCAGATAGCTGACGGGCATCTCCCTCTGTGGCAATAGGCCTTTCCCTAGTACCCATAAGTGAAGCAAGCCCTATCTTCTTGCTACACTTTCTTATAGAGGCACGAATCTCCTAGGGCAGCACAACACTTTCAAGATCTTATTTGGCCCACTTTCTCCCAGTCTCCAATAGCCACTACAGTAGGGTTAGGGCATGTATATCTGGAGGGGTTCACATTCCAAAGCGCTGTGTCATCCAAAACCCTTCAAAATCTAGACTCTGACATTAGCTTCTCCCTCTCTCTCTCACTTGGATTTAACTATCTCTGCACCTTGGCTCTTCTTTGAGCCCACCAGGCATGACCTAATCTTAGGAGCTTTCCACCAACTGATCTGACTTTGCTTGTATTTCCTATTCTTTATTTTATTCAAGTTTTGGCCTAGTGCCAGCTCAGTAGAGGTGACTTCTCAGTCTATGCTTTTGAGCTAAAGGGCATTAGGATCACATCTATGAGGTCTGGGTTTCTTGTCTTCTTACAGGGAGGGAAGTCATACATCAGGCTATGGGAAGGAACTTATCACAGGCCCAGGTTGGGCTAGGTAATCTTGGAGAGGATTAATGAGGGTTGGTTTTACTTCTAGATTAGAGGTTATAAGAAAGTGTGGGCCATTATAGGATCAAGTGCCTTAATTTTTAACCAGGAAGAGTGGCATGAGGTGGAAGCTGTAATTGGTAAAGAATCAACAAGGACCCAGGTTACTCATAGCAGCTGGATAAAGAGTTTGGTTATTTTTGTGATTTGTACAGCTTTCTTATTCTGCCCGTACTCAGACATGGTTAAGGTTTTATCTTGTTTTTGTTTGGCTTTCATAGTCACTAAGATGAGCTTGCCTGCTTTTGGTTTTCTGCAGAATTGTTGACATTCAGGGGGAGGGGGCTTCTTTTTTTCATGACATCTAAAGAAGAGCCTCTCAGGGCTCTTGTTCCCTCGTGTGTATTGTTTTACTTGTCATTTTTCTGCATATGACAGGTCACTGCCACAGCACAACAAGCATGTTATATCTGTCTCCATTTTGTTTGTGGAAATCCCATGAGAGCAGGTTCAGGGTCACCTGTCCCATCCCCATTACCTTCCAGAGTGTAAGAGATGTGCAGTATGTATTTGCTGATTAAATTTGTTCAACTACTTACTGATTTTTTCCAAATGCATCCAAAAAAACAATTTATAAGACAGCCAAAGACAAACAGATATCTTCAAAGTTCATAAACTCAGACAAAATTAAGATAGAAATGAATAAATAGCCAACAGATGCCAACTGGTAGGATTGCTGCATTACTATAAATCTTGGTGTAGCTTTTATAACAATCTTCAAGTGTTAGACTATTGCACAAAATGTAACTGACTTGTTCTTTTTTGCAAGAAAATTTGGGATTAGATTAGGTAAAAAGATAAGTTTCTTAACTGGAAAAACAAAGATATGCTACACTTACATGAAGAAATTATTAGACTTTTTAAAAAATCAAAAGTGCTTATTTGACTATTTTATATAGTTTTATATATATGGTTTTGCATACTTTACAATAACATTATATATATATATGTACATATATATATATATATACCTAGTTATACACATATCTTCTTAGTAAGTATATAACTATATATACAATATATATATATGGTTTTGCATACTTTACAATACCATTTTATTTCAATAATTTTCATAATGAAGTACAGGGGAGAAACTTACCTCTATGAATTTTACATATACCCTGTTTAAGGCCACTGCACACTTTGCTAACATCTTGCTCCTGAAATTCCGATTGTCTGTTGCATGTGCATGTGTATGTGCATGTGTATGTGCATGTGTATGTTTTCTGTTTGGCACCCTGTGAGCTGAGTGCTACAGCAGCCAACAGGACTGTGAGCCATAGGCCTGCACTGAAGGCTGGAGAGCTCAGGGCACTGTCCGCAGGGCGTCTGGGTCAGGTTGCCCTTGGCTCTGAAACTTTCTGTGCAGTCAGAGATTCCTAAAATACTTCTTATTTCCAACTGTTCTTTCTTGAAGTCTCATTATTAATTTCCTTTTGGAAAAATGGATCATTGGGCTGCTTAAGAAACTGAAAACAGGCCACATCAACATTTAAAGGAATTAAAAAACTGTATTTCTAGGCTCTATGTCTGTCTAGCATCCATGAAAGAAGCAAGGTGGTCTCAGAGTGTAATACAATGTACAAGGATACAATGTACCCAGACACATTATTGCTTGTCAGTGACACATCCTGACCTTTGCACTAATTTTCTCACCCTCATTATCTCCTTTAGTTCTCGAAATGCTGAAGTTGATGACGATTCTATTCTAGCAATTAAAAAAACAGCAGAGGATGATAGAAATTCTGTATTCTCATTGGCAAAGTAAGAATATAAACTGTGGGCAGGGCAACATCTCCCAAAAGACACATGTGCCCTGAGCTCTGGAACGTACAAACATAACACTTACTCTACAAGGCTGACAGATTAAGCATTAAGAATGAAGAGGGAAAAGATTATTCTAGATCTTCTGGGTGTGACTGATGCATGATGAAGGATGGTAAGAGCCACAGACAGACGAGCTGCTGAAGTAGATGTGGGAGAGGATGCTTTGTGGGTGGAGGAAGGGGCCATGAGCCCAAGACAGCAGTGGCCTGGAGGAGCTGAGGATGTCAAGGAGCAGATTGTTTTCCTGATCCCCCCGGAGGATGCAGCCTTCTGATCCTGGAATTTTAGCTCTGTAGTAATATCTCAGATTTCTGTCCTTCAGAACTCTGATAGATAGAACATAATAAATTTGTTTCTTTAAGTTGTCGTATCCAGGGTGAGCATCCAACCACGATCGTGAACTCAGTACCAGTAATGAATCAGAGGGATGGAGTTTAAGAAAAGAAGGAGGAAAAAGTAGAGACTAGCGGCCTCAGAGAGAAGGCAAGAAGTCTGGACAGATAGCCCTGAGCTTTTGTCCCTGGTTGCCTTTATCAGGTTTTACAACAGCTCCTTCTAGGTGAGTATTTGGAACTTGTCGCAATCTGCAGCCTGGGCTGTCTTTGCATAGAGCTCAGGCCACAAGACCTGAAACCAGGCACCTTATCTACATCCGTATTCCTTTTAGTGGACTTTGTTTGACTTTTTCCTGCCTTTTGTCCTTGTCAGGGCCTTATCTCTGGGATTTACAGGTTGATCAGAAGGAGACTTATACAAAGTCAATCTAGAGTTAGTGATTAAGTAAGAAGATATGTGTATAACTAGGGCAGTAATAGAGCAACTCTAGATTGGAGATTGTATATATATATATATGTATATACATGTATATATATGTATACATATTTGTTATATATAATTACTATATGTAATGTGTGAATATATATATATATATATATATATATATATAACTCTACAAGTGTGAATATGTATTTTATACACTAAATAAGAATTTTCTTTGGAGTTAGTTGCTGCCCCTTGTCTCCTTTGCATTTTAGTGAAGGTCAGGAGGAGCACCTATCTTGGTTTCTGTGTACCTGGCTTCCTCCTTCCTCTGCTTGTCAGGTTTAATCTTTCCATTTAAGAGAATTCTTTCTTGTGTTCTTAAGCCATTTGTAGGATCTAAAATGCCTTTCTCTACCTGGTTTTCTCTCTCTAACCTTGTCCTTCTAATTGCTACTAAATGAATTCCTCTAGTTAAGTTTTTATCCCTTCCAGAAAGGATTTTCCAGAAAGACTAATGAGGCCTTTATTCTATTTCTTCCATATCTATCTACAGACCCCACCACTACAAAGCACTAGCTCTGTTATAGCAACAATAGGAAAGCAATTAATAAAACAAAACTGAACCTCTGTGTTATGCTGCCATTTGATAAGGCCTTCATCAACTCCAGACTCAGTTGGACCAGCCAAATTAGGCTGAAGAAAGCAATCATCTCACAGAATTAGTGTTGACCACAGTAACTACGCACATTGGAAAACTGCTTCAGGAAGCATGATGCCCATTTTCCATGGTCTGTGCTAAGGAAGTATGCCCTTTCCATCAGTTTCTCTGGATGAAGTTATTTACCTGTTCCATTCAAAATGATCTAGTTAAGATGAGTAAGAAGCAACTTTCATACTGTATTTATCCCATCTGTACTTGTATAACGACTCTGCGAGTTTTAGCATGTATCTTGATTTAACCATCAAAGTCATCCTTTTGTGTGTTCATTTTTAAAAATAGAAAGGTGAAAACAGATGTAATTAATGCATCATCCTGATAGTAGTAGAGACCAGGACACTCACAAGCGTCTATCAGCATTCTTCCTTCAACTGCTATCTCATTATGGGATTAGAGTCTTTCCCAAACGTCATTCCCTCAGGTGAGGTTATTTGAGGCAAATCTTCAATGACCAAGGGAGAAAAAGTGTGTTCATATCTCTCTCACTTCAAGAACTGCAGTTAGAGAAAAATGGGAACTTTCTGAGAGAAAATGACAAATGTGACTACTGGTCCTGGTCACCATTTTTCCAAAAGACAGCAGTGGGAGTTGTTGGAACTTACACCTTCAGCTTCCATGTGGTTATTTTCTATTCTTTTCAGCTAAAAAACAAAGCAAAACAAAACAAAGCACCCGGGCATCTGAAAAAGGAATTGCCCCCAGGTGTCTAGGGAAGTTCTTGAGCTATTTCGAAATGCCAAGATAAATAATAACCATTGTTGAATTACCGTTTTTCTTATACATTCATTATAAAATAAGCTGTGGTATTTTATGGGCTGACTGGCATTTCATCATGAAGAAATTATTATAAAGATTGTAAGTATAAAGATACTACTCACGGGCCGGGGATATAGCTCAGTGGTTCCGGCGCCTGTCTTGCAAGTGCAAGGACTCAGGTTCGATCCCTGGTAACCACATAACATACTGGGTGTGGAGACTCACCCCAGCAGCAGCCAGTACCACATACCACAGTGCCGGGCATGGTGGCTCACACCTGTAATCCCAGCACTCAGGAGGCAGAGGCAGGAGGATTGCTGTGATGTGAGTTTGAGGCTGAGCTCAGGGCCAGCCTGAACCACAACGTGAGACTCTGTCTCAAAAAAAACTCTAAAAAAAATAAAAAATAAAAAAATAAAATAAAGATACTACTCATTAACTAAGTGACCTAAACACCATAACACCCTGGAAGCAGCTGATGTGCAAAGAAAAGTCTAGTCCTACATAATGTGTTAAGGAAAATATTTTTTCTGTTGTTCTTTTCTTGGTCTTTTGGGGGATCTGTTCAAGTTGGCACTGTCTTCCCTCCGAAGGAAGGTCTGGACTTTGTTTCCTTTCACTGTGAGGAAGTAGGAAGTGTCCAAGTCCAAGCAACTCTACCTCCAGTTGTGATTTATTCTTCTCCTGGGGGTTTGTTTGACCCAACCAGGAATCATACATGTCCCAGTTGGGTTGAGAGGGGGTCCAGAGGAATAGAGGAAGGGGACATCAGCTCCTTTTATTGTTTCACTTGAACTTAAGGCCTATGTTGATCCATCTATCACAATGTTCTTTCTTGCTTGCTTGCTTTTTTTTGAGACAAGTTCTCACCTTTTTATAGTTCAGGCTGGCTCTGAGCTCAGCCTTGAACTTACAGCAATCATCCTCCTCTGCCTCTCAAGTGCTGGGATTACAAGTGTGAGCCACCATGCCCGGCACTGTGGTCTGTGGTACTGATAGCTGGTGGGTGTGAGTCTCCACGCCCAGTACCATTGTATGTGTTTAATGGGGATCAAACCCACACCTTTGTACTTGCAAGGCAGATGCCAGACCACTGGGCTAAATCCCCGGTCCTTTCTTTTTCTTGTTGAGGACAGTAAAGGGGAATTTCTCTGTTAATCTCTTAGGTGCTAGAAGTACATGCATGCATACAGGCATTCATGTACTCGACAAATACCCTGCTGGGCATCACGGATGTGGAAATGAATTAAATTGGATAAATTCCTGAGTTTACAGAAGTTGTACCCAGAGGAAAATGTTCTTTCCACATGGAATCTGCTGATTTTACCTACTTATCTGCCTATCTTCCTTGTCGTGACTCTGTGTTAAGTTGTATGGAAGGGATCCAAAGACCTTGCAGCATCTTCTTTGATCCTGTTTTGTTTCCAAGAAAGGAAAAATGCATTACATAGATTTGTCAGGGAGATCTCAGGTCCTCAAGTAGATATTCCCAAAGACTTCTCTATAATCGACAGTTTTCCCTCTGTTAACTCTCATTACCCAAGATGCTGGTTTCAAGAGACAAGTAAAAATCAAATCAGTTTAAAAAGAAGAGGAATTCAGTGCCTGGCTGAATTAGGGATTCCAGGGACAGATGATAGAACATGGGTACTCACAGGAGAGACAAAGGCCATTGAGCTGTCCCCTTCTCTCTCTATTTCTCTCCTCTCCCTCCTTTCCTGTCCTTTCTGCACATTTGGTTCTGTCCTGATTGATAGTCTTTCTTCACACTTTAGAGAATGGGGAAAAGTTTGAAGTGGGAAAAATTTCATGTCCTGGAAGAAAGAAGACAAGCTTGAACAAGTTCCAGATTATGTCATTTCTGTGCAGTAACTTTTTTTTTTAATTATCTTTATTGGTACATTAAATATACACATCATGATTGCACTCCATAATGGGGATTTGTAACAGCATAAGACACAACTTAATTCTCATTTTTTCCCATAGCCCCACCCACCCTACCACCCCCCCATATATATAAAATTTGCTTCCTTACTTTTTTGTTACAATCTCAACATTGTCCCCTTTCACCTTATTTTACATTGAGCATTTTCTATTTCACAATATATAACATACAATGCTAGGACTCATTTACATCTTCATTTTCTCAT
>PVIR01032156.1:0-18862 GCA_004026965.1 Petromus typicus
AATAGTTGAAGTGGAGTCATGCCAAAATAGAAATCATTACTTTGCCTTTCAGAACCTCATTTCCTCCTCTGTAACAAATCACAAAAAATCTACCCCACAGAGGTAGGAGGAGGGTTGGTGTGGTCATGGAGACTGTGTAAACCTCCAGCAGAACTCGGGTAGCATTTTCTTTTCTTCCTTTTCCTGAAATAAAACAAGAGTTATAGAATCATGGGCATCTGACAGCATCGTGAAGTTACAAGCTGGAGAGTGTGGGACGCTCTAGAACGTGCTCCTCAAACTTCCTGTCTGTTACCCCATGTCTAGCTGTCCCCTCGAGGCCTCAAGTGCTCACAGGTGGAGCTTTACAGAGCTGGCTGGATTGATGGGATGTGAGTCTGGGATTAAAGGTGTGTGGTACTGAATTAGTCCGCTGCTTAGAATTAGCACAGTTCTAGGTATGGCTCATGGGTTTACTGAACACAGAGGCCCAGTCCTGGAGGGTGTGGATGGCTCTACCCAAAAAGGTGCCATGCCTCCAGCCCTGGAAGGAGCTGTGGACGGAGCCTCTGCAAACTGTGAGCTAAATAAATCTTCCTGCCTCTGGGTGTTGGGGCTTTTGTCTCAGCAGTGAGACAGAAACTAGGACACCACTAAGGCGCCTCATTTTTGGTTTTTCTGGTGCTGGGAATGGAATCCAGGACCCCAGGCACACTGGGCAGGGACCCTGCCTCTCAGCTACTCCCCAGCTCCTCTTTAGTTTTCACTGTGAGATGAGTCCCAAGGTGTCCAGCTGGCCTCCACCTTGTGCCTCTGAAACTGAAACTTCTTCTGAACCTCATGTCGTGAAGTCTCCTTTCTTTCCATTTACGTAATATTACAATTAAAAGTGCAAAGACCATTCTTCACTCAGGAGCCACACAAAAGCAGCAGGCAGCCATAGTCTGCCAACCCAACACCACGCCACTCCATCCAGTTAGACCGAGTGTGTATCTCCCGTGTGTATCACGTATGTCATTTAATTCTTTCCAGGAGCTGCCATGAAGAGTAATAACAGGTGAAAATAATTCTACTAATTTATTTTCTTGACCCAATTAGGCAAAATACTGCTTCAATAAGTAATTATTACTAAAAACTACAGATAAACTACCTTACTTATTTTGGGTGAATATTAGCTACTCTTCTCTCACTGGGACAAAAATACCTCACACCCAAAGTTGAAAGCAAGGGGTTTATTTTGGATCATGGTTTCAGTGAGCTCAGGCCATAGGCGGCTGGGTCTAAGGCAGGAAAGGCTTGATGGAAGGAAACTGCTCACCTCATGGTACCCAGGAAGTAGAGAAAAGAGAGGTGCAAAGGACAAGAGCACCCCTGCCACTCACGCCCCAGTGATAACTTCTGGCCCAGTCCTCCCTCCTAACGGCACCTCCGTGTGACCCAGTCCCCTTTCCAAAGTGCCACTTCTGGACATAAGACTGTGGGGAGACTTTTTAGCTCTAAACCACAACCATGGTCTCTGTTCACACTCGGCTGTCAGACGTCTGGGACGCTGAGCTTCACTCTGCCCAGCTGCAGCTTGCAGGCTGGTCACAAAGCTGAACCAGCCCATCTTGCTCTGTCTTTGGCCCTCAGGGCTCCCCTCCGCTCACTCGGGGCTGGACAGCGTCTGGCTTGGGTCCAGCCAACTTGAAGCTCCCCTGAAAGGCCAGTCGCCTCCATGAGTCCTGCGACGGGCTTGGCCATCCCTCACTCCTTCATCCACTCACTGACAGTCTGTGAAGGGTAGCACGGCGGTGGCAAGGCCGCCCCTTCGGTGCCTGTGGTCAGCCGGACACACCTCCGTCTTCAGGAGACAGCTGGCAACAGCCGGACATTCTGGGTCGTCATAACTGGAAGCAGAGCCCCGCAGGCCTTGATCTCAGGGGGGTTCAGACACATCCTGACCACAGCGTGCTCTCTGCTGCAAATGAAGCCCAGAGACTGGGAAGAACAGCCAAGACCTCACTGGAAGTGGTGGGAGGTGTTGGTGGGGTGCTGAGGGGTGCAGGATGACCATGTATGTGGTTTGAGCACCTGCTGAGAGCTGCTACCTGGGGGGAAAGGGAGAGGGGAGGTTGAGACAGCAATCAACAGAATTGGGTCCTGCAGCACAGAGCTAGAAAGCTTCTATTTGCAGGGCAGCCGTGAGCCATAGAAGTTCTGGAGCAGGGCAGGGAAGGGATCTCAAAGACTGTTAGGAAAGCAGGCCATATGGTCCTTCAGTTCTGCCCATTTTGCTACTGCTGCTATTTGAGGTCTAGACATAGTAGTTTTTTTTTTTAAGTCTATTTGATGCTTTTGGAGAAGTGTGAGCCCAAGCTGCCCTGGCTGCAGCCTCTGACCCCACCCAGCCCTGAGGATGTGGCTCTGGTGAGGCCAGGACCTCAGCAGGCTCCCCCAGCACTCCTGGGGACCCTGAGTCTCCGGCCTGGCCCCCACCACCTCTGCAGCCTGGCCAAGCTGGTTGCTAAAGCATCCCGGCTGTCCCAGGCCCAGCCCCAAGAACAAAAGCCTCAAACCATTTCCAGTAATGCAATTTCATGCTCCAGGTCTGTCACCACCCTCCGAGCCTTTTGATTCCAAAAGGAGCGTGTTCCGGGGAAAGACAAAACAAACTTCGGCATTTCTGTTTAGTTCCAGGAAGCGCTTTGAAAAGTTCCAGCGCTCCTTCTGACAGGGGCGCTTCCTTTGTGAGCTGCAGCCTCCAGACCTAACTGGGGGGATTCCCTCTCTTAAAAATAAGTTTCTTTTGCTGAGAACTTAAAAAAAAAAAATCATAAACCCATCCATAGTCCCTTTTCTTTTCTCTTTTTCCAGCCTGGCTCTGAAGCTCTCAGTGACCCCGTGCATCCAGAAGGTGACCAAACCCACCCAGAGTCGGGGACAGAGCAGCCACAGGGACAGTGGCCAAGAGCACCATGCTGGGGTTGGCTCTGCCTCCTTGAAGCCTGGTTCCGTCAAAGGGGTGGGGCGCAGGCGTGGAATGGATGTCAACTTCAGCTACAAACACAGGTGTGTGCTGGGCCATCGTGTGCCCGAACCGCCGCCTCAGAGCCTTGGCACATGCTGTGTTTTTGGTCCTGCTCTCCTGCCCCACCTCCCCAAGGGCAGCTGCCCGGGCATCTCCTCGGACAGTCCTCAGCCCTCCAGCCAGAATCAAGTCCTGTCTGGAGTCACCTCAATCAACCTGCCCTGCCAAACAGCCACGCTTTTGGCCATGAGTAAGAACTCGTCAAGCTGGGGCGAAAGGTCCTGGATACGGGGGTGGCCTCTTGTGAGCGAAGAGCTCACCCTCTCCAAGGCCTCAGTTACTTCATCCAGGGAAATGACCAAGGCCAGGCCAGGCTTTGATAAGAGCTCCTCGAGGTGCCGGAGGATGAGGGCGAAGCTCGAGCTGGGTACCCTAGAGTGCCACAGCTAAGTCTGGCATTTCCTGGCTTCCCTACCCCATCTCTCTGTCCCGTGTGCTATCCCCCAGCCGGAGGCATCTACAATACTCACCCCACTCCTTAGCCCTGAGGGATAACGTGCCTTCTTCCTACAGAAATGACTGGACTTCCACAAGAACCCAGATTAACACACATCTTTCCTCTCCTGGAGAACTGGCAGGCTTAACAGCCTCAAACAGAGCCAGGTGGGGCAGTGATACTTGTCTTTCCAGCAATCTCGGAGGCTGAGGCAGGAGGATCACAGGTCTGAGCCCATTCTGGACAATGGGGCAACTTAGTGAGACACTCAGTAGAGGGGCTGGAACGTAGGTCATTGTGAAGCCTCTCCATCCAATCTTCGGGATCACAGGGACAAAACGAGTCTCACATGGAAATACACCTGACCCAGTGCTGGGGTGCAGGGCGGCCCCCAGCTCCCCCCAGAACATGTGGGCTAGGTGAGCTGGAAGGTGGTGGTATCCAAAGCACAGGCTGGTGGCTGGTGGCACAGCACCCCTGCTGCCACCCCAGGGACTCCTCACCTTCTGTCTCTGCCTCCTCAGCTTCCAGCAGTGAGGGGTGGGGAAGGAAGGAGGCAGCCAAAGCGGCACAGGGAGGAGCCCCAACCTGCCAACATGCTCACCAGGTCCCCCAGCCTCGCCGTCCTCACCACACAGGTGACTTGGTGAGCAGAGAGGGACCCAGCAGGCGGGACACTGCCCTCCCTGGGCAGTGCACGGGGTGCGATGAAGCTCCATCTAGGAGGGAGATGGTCACTGCCTTCCCAACTCAACCTGACATCAACCTGCAGCCATGAGGAAGGACGTCACCTGTGCACAGGCCCACGGGCAACTCTGTCCCTGGGGGGCGGGGAAGATAAAGTGCTAGCTTCTAAAGGTACCAGGGACCCTGGCAGGGACCCAGGCAGCCCGAGACCGACAGGGAATTAGAAGACAAGCAATGGAGATCTTCTGAGGGACACAGCCGCACCCCTGAGCCACCTCCCAGCTGAGCAGGTCTCCCGTGGCACCATTCCCAGGCTCCAGCTCTTTTGCAGACAAGAGGGAGGAGGTGTTTGACTGAAGGGCCGAGGACTTGGCCCAGGGACCCTGCGGTCACTGGGGTCACAGCCCAGCACGTGTGGGAAGCAGAAGGGAGGAGGCCGCTCTCCCAGGGAGGAGGAGCACTGGAGGCTGTGCTGGCCGCTCGCTCTCCACTGCGGAACTGGTCTCTCCCAGCAGGGTGGGTGGGAAGCCCTCTGCAGAGAGTCCTGAGTACTGCCGTGGACACTACTGGGCTCAGGGAAGAGTGACCACAGGGCTGGCCCCTGCTCTCAGCAGCCTGTAGCCCTCTGGGAAGCAAAATGCTAAGGGAAATATTCAGGCTATGTGTGATGAAGAGCTCTCTCCAGAGGCTGGGAGCCAGATGTTGCAACAGGACGTGGAATGAGCCCTTTGCCACACGGTGGGGCAGGTGCCCTAAATTGGAAGGCACCAGCAAGGCACCAGGGTGCTCACTGACCCGGGGCCCTCCAAGGTCTCCACAATGAACTCGCTCAGTTCACAGCTCACTGAGGAGCTGCACGGTCCAGAGTCAGCCGTGGAAAGGGAGGCAACTTGCCTAAGGCTCCCCAGCTTGGAAGGGGCAGAGGCAGGATTTGAGCACCAGTCCAAGTGCACAGCCATGGTATCACATCCCCTCAGAGGTGGGTGAAAGGCTTGGTAGGTGCAAAGGCCCTGCACACTCCAGTGGCCCAAACCTCCTCAGCCACCACCCTGCCCAGTGTTCCCAGAGCAAACCAGGCAAGGCCTCACCCTGGGTCTGAAGGCAGCTGTTACCCTGCCCGGGCAGACCCTGCCCGGGGAGGCCCGAAGTGGAAGCAGGCGAGGGGACCCACTTGCCTGGCAAGGGGACGCAGCCACCTTGGGGAGCTGGGACATGCCACAAAAGCACTTCATGGCTGCTTCCATCTCCAGTATCCTGTCAGCACCACACCCATGTGGAGCAGTTTTTTCTACAGGGAGAGAACACAAAGTGAGATTGCACAGCAGACCAGACATAAGCGACACACGGGTGTCACTGTCTCCCGTCACCCCAGATGGGACAAGCTCGGGGTCCCACTGGTTCCAGGTCACGGTGAGTGGTACAAGGTTTTATTCTGTGTAAAAATGTAATGATGGTGGATGTAGAGCGCACCCTTGACCACCACCCACTGGCCCCTGAAGAACCTTCCACAGAAGCAATCCCTGGTGCCAGAGGTTGGGGGCCGACTTAGAGATGTACGTGTGGGTGTGTGTGTTCGGGTGATAAGTTGTGTGAGTACATGGGAGTGTACACATGTGAGTCGGAGGGTTGTATGGATGTGTGAGTGTGTGTACAGGTGTGTGAGGACACTGCAGGGTGAGGACTGGGAATGTGTGTGGAAATCGTGCCTGCTGCTGTCAGAGTTGTTTCGGGCAGCAGGTCCCGGCTGGGCAGAGGCGCGGCCAGATTACCCGGCTTTGCAGTGTGCGGTGGAGGGTGGGGGAGTTGGGGGCGGGAGGAGCCGGGGGGACTGTGTGTCGGGTCCTGTCCAGCCCAAGGTTCTCTGACTCGGCCAGAACCCGGGGGCCTCAGGACAGGCCCTAGAAAGTGAAATGTCTTGAGTCCCAAGTGAGCTGGAGCTCTGCCGGCGCCGCGCCCTCCTGATGGACGAGGAAGCTTTTCTAGGAAAGGGGTGCAGCGGGGACGTGAGGGCTTAAATAAGCAAAGCCAGGCACGAGCAGCCCAGTACAAGGCCGGCGAAGCGCGGGGTCGAGGCGCAAGGGAGGCGGGTGGGCTCCCAGGCCCACGCTGGGGCGCCGCACGGCTCAGCTCCTGGCTCGCTCTCCTGGCGCTGTCCGCTCGCGTTACCTACGCCTCGGCCTCCCCCACCGCGCTGAGCTAGCGGATGGATCGCTTCTGATTGTTCCCCCTTCGCTGGCAAATAGGAGTTGTCAGCACTCAGCCCCCAAATCGCCGCAGGGACCAGTGCAGGCAGAGAGGTGTTGTCAGGGCAAAGGGTCCGTTGCCAAGGCAACCACGGCCCCTCAACCACTGGCGGGCCAGCCCCGCCCCCAACACGAGCCTGGCCAATGGGATCGTCCCGGTGAGGAGGGCGTAGAACTTGCCCGGGGTGGGGGGGGGGGAGATGACAGGTGAGTTTTCCCGCGGAGATCTCCAACCCGCCGCCCCTTTGTCACCCGAGTCTCTCCACGAGCCTGGAAGTCTGAAAATCACGTTTAAATATTTGATTCGCTGCCATGAGCCGAGAGACGGCTGACGGCCGGTGCGTGAGCTATTCGGAGAATGTCACTCGCCGTCGGCCCGGCCCGCGCGGTTACGGACACGCCTGTCCTCCCGCCTCTCCTCGGCTCTCGGTGGGGATTAAGGCGCAGGGTTCGCCGGCAAGCTGCTGAGTGATCCGCTTTATGGAGACTGTGTCTGTTGATTTTACTTGCGGGTCTCCCCCCCACCCCGTAAACATCATTACATGGCAATAGTGTGTTTTGATTTCTCTCTGGAGAAATGAAAGACCTTGGTAACCATAGAGATAAACTGACCGGTCCTTCCAAATGTTTTTAAAATATCAGGACCATTTCCAGGAGAAATGACACAGAATCACAAGGTCCCGGCGACAGTCCTGGGCATCCTCTCCCAAACGCCACACAAGACGGAAAGGGGATGAAGCGAGGGGACCCCGCTGCCTCCTCTCTGGCAATTCTGTGCTTCCGTGGGTGCCCCGCGGGTCCACTCTGGAGCGCTGGACGTCACTCCTGCCCCACACAGCTAAGCGGAAAATCCATGTCTTTTCTTGCAGCGAAGTGGCTGAAAGAATTGGTCTTTTTTCTTTCTGACTTGATTTTTTTTTTAAATGTTGAATGAATCCAGTGACGCATGCACTGTGAGCTTTGCTAGCGTGAGTTTCACCCCCACGGCCAGCACCCCAGGGGCCCCTCAGGCTGAGCCTCCCACTGGCCCCGCAGTGCCCAACCCTGAGCAGGAGGGGCCTCTGGACCCCAGCCGCTGGGAACAGCCTCCCAGGGAAAGTCACATCTGGACAGACAGTGTCTGCGGGTCCTTTTCGTTGTCCTTTTTCTATTTTTAAATGGTACTGGGGATTGAACCCAGCAGCACGGAGCTACATCTCAGGCCCCTTTTATTTTGTATTTTGAAACAATGTGTCACTGAATCCTTAAGTTGCCCAGGCTGGGCTCAGACCTGGGGTTCTCCTGATCCTCCAGCTGTGAGCTCACTCTGACAGCCCCACCCCACCCCACCCCCCCGAAAGTTCATCCACTGGGCCAGGACACCAGCTTGCGTGGCTGCTGCTGCTCAGGAGACACTGACCTCGAGTGGCAATGGCCCAGGGTGTTTGGTGTAGCAATCTCACCGCAGCTCCTGTAGGTGACCACAGCCTATAGTCTGGACCTTCCAGGCCTAACCTGTGTCACACACTCAGAGCCCCGCAGCCACTGCCTGGCATGGGGCCCCTGACAGCGGTCTCTGACCTCCAGCGCCTCCCTCCTTCTCTCCCTCCCCAGGCTAAGAGCCCTGCCCCTTCCCTCAGCCGTGCTCACTTCTGACTCTTGCAGATATTTTCCCGGAAATAGTGCATCTAATTCTCTCTGCCTCCGTGCTGTCCTTCTGCAGGATGACACAAATGCACAGGTCCCACGTCTCAGCATGGTCTAGAAATGGTCCTGTCCAGTGTCTGCCTGCTGGATACCTAGAGCTGCCATTGCTGCACCTTCCTGAAGAGCAGGCTGGATTCTGCTGCTGTCCAGCTGGAGCCTGCAGTCATTCCCACGCCCCTCCCGGACTGCGCCTCCGGGACCCAGCCCCGCAGCTGGCCCCTCACACTCCACACATGCAGATCTTCTTTCAAGTCCTGCAATCTGCAGTGAGGTGAAAGTGTCCCCCGAAAGGTATGTCCGGCTCTAACCCCTCACACCTGTCCAAGGGACCCCACTTGGAAAAGATCTTAGCAAGAGTGACTCTCATGATGTGTCCCTGTCTCTCTGTTTGTTTGATTGTGGAACTGGAGATCAAACTTGGCACTATGTGTGTTGGGCAAGCGCTCCACTACTGAGCCATGTCCCAGTCCTTCGCATATTTTATTTGGAGACCTGATCTTGGTGAACTGCTCAGACAGGCATCAAACTAAAGATCCTCCTGCCTCAGCCTTCCAAGCACATGAGATTATAAAGGTGTGGCACTGTGCATGGCTTGACTTGTGCCTTTGTTAGAGAAAAAGGAAGCAAACCTCAGACACAGAGGCATACAGGATAGAAGCCAGGTGAAGATGGATCGGAGACCAGAGTGACATGTCTACAAGCCACGAAATGTTGGAGGGACAGAAGATTCTCCCTTGGGAATTTCTGAGAGGTTTCTGCCCCCACCTCGTCACCTTTAACCTCAGCCTTCTGAGCTGGAAGAACCAGTCTCGATTACTTTAAGGTGCCACAGTCATGGGGATCCGCTACAGCAGTGGGGCTATGTACCTGTGTCCCTGGAAGGAGCCGGGAGCTTCCCCCTGCTCCTGCCTCCGCTCCTCCTGCGCTCATCTCAGCCGCTGCTCTCTGGAAAGTCCTCCTCTCCGGCGCGCGTGCCCTGCCTGGCTCTGGAAGACTCGCGCGTGTGCCCTGGCGCCTGAGTGTCTCCCACGCGGAAAGCAGCCTCCCAAGGGCGTGCGCGGAGCCCCAGGACCACGCGCAGGGGCCACGGGTGCAACGCGGCGGGCACGCCGGCTGGACGCTTGCGCCCTTGCGGACCGGCCTGGGAGCGCCCAGGGGGCGGCGCGGTCGGCCTCTGCCCTCCGCAGGCGCTTTCCTACCTCCTATCTCAGAACCAATCTGTAAACAAGCTTCCGCACCCAGCAGCCCGCAGCGGCGGCGACAGGGCAGCGATTGACATGCAGATGGACTCGCGCCAGGAGGAGCCCTGCCAGGGCGGCCGGCGCTGCCAGGGAAGCAGATGGCACAGAGGCTCGCGCCAGCCCCTGATGACTCTCGGACTGTCCACCTAGGCCCGCGGCCCTCCTTGCCCCACGGCTGGAGTCAGCGAGGCCCTCGTGCACCCAGCCACACACAGCGGATGCCCATTCGCCACCACGCAGGCCCTTTCTTGGAAGCACTAGTACCAGGTGCCAGGGGGCACTGAATGGGCTCCTCTGACTCTCCAAAGATCTGGGCAGCTCCTGGGAGAAGCCAGTGATGCACAGCTATTTGCACCCGGCCCTACTCCCATCTGCATCGAAATTGGAGAGTTGAATATTGTCTTCATTTCCCAGATGCAGTTGCCAAGAGACTATTGAGGCTGAGATCTAAGCTGAAGTCTGCTGGCTCCTGTCCTTCCTGCCTTAAGTGGGGTTAAAATGGCTGGAGCAGAGGCAGCCATCTTGTGACACTGAAGAAATCACAATGATAAGAGGCCTGAATCAAAAAACTGGTATCAGAAACCAGCTGCATCCTGAAATCGATTTCTGTATTTATTTAAAGCACTACAACTTGTAGCCGGAAGAAAGCATTCCCAACTGAAATAGGCTTCCAAGATGAATAAGCAAAGAATGGCAGAAAAAGTATTCGAAGCAGAGGAAAATTCATTGTGAGAGGTATGTGTGTATAATTGACACATAAAGGGACACAAGGCTGGGAAGGTGGTAGGTCTTGCAGAGCACAGTGCTTGGCTGGGACATTATCCAAAGAGCAATGTGATTCTTACACTTGTGTGTCTGATTTATTTCACTGAAGATTACGGTCCTGGGCTGCAAATGACTCGTTTATCTTTCTTTATGGCAAAGTAGTACTCTATTGTGTAAAAATACCATATCCTTTCTATCCATTCATATGTTGATAAGCATATGGATTGCTTCCAAGACTTAGCCATTATAAATTGTGTTTTTGTAAATATAGGTACACATATGTCACTCGGGTGTGATGCTTTTAACTCGGGGGGGGGGGGGAGATACCAAAAAGAATGCCTGAGCCAAATGGAACCTCTAGTTTGAGAGGAATCTCCACACTGATTTCCATAGTGGTTCGACCACTCTCCATGCCCACCAGCAGTCGAGAAAGGTTCCTTTTCCCAGGAGCATTTGTTATGGGTTGATTTCTTGAGGACAGCCATTCTCATGGGGTGAGATGGAATCTTGTGTCATTTTAATTTGAATTTCTCAAATGACCAGTGATATTGAGCAGCTTTTCCTACATTTATTTCCTGTTTGCATTTACTCATCTGAGAATGTCTATTCATTTCACATGCCCATTTTTTGATTGGGTTCTTAAATTTGGAGCAGACCCGATTTATTAAAAATTCTTTATAGGGCCGGGGAGTTAGATGAGTGGTTCCGGCGCCTGTCTTGCAAGCACAAGGGCCTGGATTCGATCCCCCGGTAATCATATACAATACTGGGCATGGAGACTCATGCCCAGCAGCAACCAGTACCACATACCACAGTGCCGGGCGTCGTGGCTCACGCTTGTAATCCCAGCACTCAAGAGGCAGAGGCAGGAGGATTGCTGTGATGTGAGTTTGAGGCTGAGCTCAAGGCCAGCCTGAACTACAAAGTGAGACAGGGTCTCAAAAAAAGAAGAAAAAAATTATTTATATATTCTAGATATTTTTCCTTTTTCTATGGAGCAGCTGGTAAAAATTTTTCACATTCTGTGAGTTGTCTCTTCACTCTGTTGGTGGTTACTTTTGCTGAGCAGAAGCTTTTTAAATTAGATGTTATCCCAGTTGATGATTCTTTGTA
Source organism: Petromus typicus (assembly GCA_004026965.1). NCBI lineage: Eukaryota > Metazoa > Chordata > Mammalia > Rodentia > Petromuridae > Petromus > Petromus typicus. The sequence goes on from PVIR01032156.1 coordinate 11,221, forward strand.
ATATTTCCTGTGCAATCAGAGTTTTCTGTTCATAAACCTATGCTTTAAGAGTTTCATCTATTTTATCTTCCAGCAGCATTGTTTTCATGTTTAGATCTTTGATCCACTTCAATTTTAGCTGAATGGATGGTGAAAGATATGTGTCTACTAGGTTCAATTTTCAGCACATGGAAAGCCAGTTTTCCCAGCATATTTATTAAAGAGGCTATTGTTCTTTCAGTGAAGGTGTTTGGCCTTTTTGTCAAAGAAAAAGGTAGCTGAATGTGCATCTTCTATTCCTTATTACTTCTCCTTTCTTTCTTCTTCTTTTTTTTAAAATTTGAGACAAAGTCTCACAATGTAGTTAGTGCTGGATTTGAACTCATTATACATCCCAGTCTGGCCTCAAACTCACAGCAGTCACCTGCCTCAGCTTCCCAAATGCTGGGATTACAGGTGTGTGCCACCATACTTGATGGTATCTTGTATTCTATTCCATTCATTCATGGGTCTGTTTTTGTTTATTGTTTCGGGGTGGGTTTTTTTGTTTTGTTTTGTTGTTTGTTTGTTTGTTTTGGTTGGTATTTTGCCAGTTCCATGCTGTTTTTTGTTTTGTTTTGTTTTGTTTTTTGGTTTTTTTGTTTTGTTTTGTTTTTGTATTCTTTGAGACAGAGTCTTGCTTTGTAGTTCAGGCTGGCCCTGAACTCAGCCTCAAACTCACATCACAGCAATCCTCCTGCCTGTGCCTCCTGAGTGCTGGGATTACAGGCGTGAGCCACCACGCCTGGCACTGTGGTATGTAGTGTGTGGTATGTGTACTGATTGCTCCTGGGCGTGAGTCTCCACACCCAGTGTTGTATGTGGTTACCAGGGGATTGAACCTGGGCCCTTGCACTTGCAAGACAGCACCGGAACCACTGAGCTAAATCCCTGGCTCCATGCTGTTTTGATCACAGTAGCTCTGTAATATAGCTTGAAGTCAGGAATTGTGATACCTCCTGCTTTGCCTTTGTTGCCCGGAATTGCCTTTGTTATTTTAGGTGTCTTCTGGTTCCAAATGAATTTTAGGATTGTTTTCTGTAATTCTCTGAGGTATGCTATTGGTTTTGATTTGAAATACATTAAATCTATACTATAGTTTTGGAAAATACGAACACTTTCATTAATTTGTTTTGCCTATCCAAGAGTAGGGGATAGCTTTCCATTTTCTGATAGCCTCTTTGATCTTCTTTTTCAGAGCACTGTAGTTTTGATATATAGGTCTTTCACTTCCTTGGCTGCATTGATTTCTAAGTATTTCATTTTTCTTGATGCTGTTGTAAAGGGTGTTATTTCCCTAATTTCTCTCTCATTGTTACTTGTATACAGGAATGCAACTAGTTTTTGAGTGCTGACTTTATATCCTCCTAGGCTGCTGAATTTGGTTATTAATTCAAGGAGCCAAATAGGGAGGGCAGGGGAATGGGAAAAAATAAGAAATAAATCATGTCATGTACTGGTATAAATTCTCAATGTCAACTGTGATCATAACATGTATATAAGATGTACCAATAAAATCAATTTTAAAACTTCTAGGAGTTGGAGGGTGTTCTATGCAGAATATCATGTCATTGGCAAATGACGGTAATTTAACTTCTTCCTTTTTTCCATCTCTGTTTATTTCTTTTTCTTATCTAATTGCTTTAGCTAATATTTTTGGAACTATTTTGAACAGGAGTGGTGATAGTGGGCGTTCTTGTCTTATTCCCTATTATAGAATGAAAGCTTTCAGATTTTGATTTCCTAGTATGATGGTGACTGTTGGTTTATCATATATTGCTTTTATCAGACGGAGATAAAGAATTTCCATTCCCAATTTTCTGTAGACGTTTATCGTGAATGACTGGTGGGATTCATCAACTACTTTTCCTGCATCGATAAATCCCTGACCCTATAGTTCTCTTTTTTGTTTGAATCTTACTATGGTTTTGGTAATAGTTGGGCCCAGTGCTGGGCGTGGTGGCTCACGCCTGTAATCCCAACACTGGGGAGGCAGAGGCAGGAGGATTGCTGTGAGTTCAAGGCTGAGCTCAGGGCCAGCCTGAACCACAAAGGGAGACCCTGTCAAAAAAAAAAAAAAAAAGAAAGAAAGAAAAAGAAAACAGGAAAAAAATTAAAAAAAGAACAAAACAAAACTAAAAATAATGTTCATGCTCATGAAAAAACAAAAACAAACAATAAAAAAGAAGGAAAGAAAATCAAATGAACAACAAGAACAACAAAAGCCAAAAGCAAAGAAGAAAAAAAGGAAGAAATCTCTCTGATTTCAAGCCTGTGGTTATCTTCTGGGGTGTACAGTTTTGGGGCAGTGTCCAGTTCAGGGCTTGACCGCTCTTTCTGATAGACAAAGGAAGCCGTCAGAGCCCAGATCCAGGCTGGGTAAGCCCCGCAAGCCTGCGGTAGGATTAGGGATGGGAGCTGGTTCTGGTACTTTCAAATCCACAGAATTTTAGGCTGCTTCTGACCTCTGGTCCTGGAGTTGAAGCCTGCGTCATTCAGCCTACAGCACTGTGGGTATCCCTTGCTGGCGTGACCATGGCTCTCTGATCCTGAACATCTCCTGTGGTTGTCTCTCACCCAGTCACAGTGGGATTTCAACTCTGGGACCCCTGAGACGAAGCCAACCCATGGCGTCTCTGAGTCCTAGGTTCAGTTGGCCCTCGCTGCAGTGGTATCCAACCAAGGCCCCTTTCCACGAGACATGGAGTAACTTGGACTGGAGTCACTCACCAGCTGCTACAGTTTGCAGTCATTTTCACTAGTGCCTTTCTCCTTGGAGCCCTCACTGTGTCTCTGCAGACTCAGCATGCCCCAGCAGCCACGGGGAAGGTGAAGTTTGCCTTCTTCTCCTTTGCTGAGTTCTATCTAGTCACTGTTTTCTTTTTTTTTATTTATTTTTTGAGACAGGGTTTCGCTTTATAGTTCAGGCTGGCCCTGAGCTCAGCCTCCAGCTCACATCACAGCAATCCTCCTGCCTCTGCCTCCCGAGTGCTGGGGTTACAGGCGTGAGCCACCACACCCGGCACTGTGGTGTGTGGTACTGATTGCTGCTGGGCGTGAGTCTCCATGCCCAGTATTGTATATTGGTTACACTGGGGATCGAACCCAGGCCCTTTGCACCTGCAGGACAGGTGCCGGAATCACTGAGCTAAATCCCCAGCCCCTGTCTATTCACTCTTTCTGTGGACTCCAATTTCCTTCCAGATCCTTCCTGGGTCCAGGGATCCATCGCCCTCCTTTTCTTTCCAAGTTGGTTTTTTCCAGTGTCTGGATTGCAGATCTCGGAGCGGTTGAGCTATTGCTGCCTTCCACTCCGCTGTCTTCCTGGAAGCACCCATTTGCCATATTTGGTGACACACCTTGTAGGTGATGCACAGCCCTGTTCCTGACCAAAGCTGTTGGGATAAGAAGACAGCCGGTTCACCTGGTGGATCCAACCTCTTCCACCTGGATACTTTAGGATGTGGGGTCTAGGGTAGCTCTAAGCCAAAGTGTCCCTCACTCCAAGTATGAACCTGAGCTCATGCTCAGACAGCCAGGTGCTCTCCTGGGAACTTGAAATTCCAACAGCCTCGAAATGGATGAGAAATCTGACTTAACCCATGGAGGTGCTGGAGAGACCATTTCTCGGTTCTGCTGTGGGGGATGCCGAAGCTCCCCATAGCTCCCTTTCTGAGTCGCTTTCTAGTTGGAGCTGGAGGATGCTGCAAGTTGTTTTAATAAATTCTTTGTTAGGTACTGCTTTCCTAGCTGGTGCTGTAATAAATTACCACACTTCCGGTGGCTGGAAACAACAATGATTTATTATCTTATGGCTCTGGAGGTCTGGTGCTGGGTCTGACGTGTCAGCAGGGCTGTGTTCCTTCCGGACGCAGGTGAGAAGGCCTCGTTTCCACCTGCGCCCTGCAGCACACAGCCTCCTCTGCACGTCACTCCGTTTCCTGTCAGTTCTCCTCCTACTGACACTGATCCTCCCACTTCCCTTTTATAAGAGCCCTTGACGTGATGTTAGGCTCACGTGAGTAATCCTCCACCCACAGTCTTTAGGTTAACCATATCTGCCAAGTTCCTTTTACCATAAAAGGTAACATATTCTCATGTTCTGAGAGTCAAGGTGTGTGTGTATTTGGGCCGTTATTCAGCCTACTACAAAACTGTGTTTCTGCACAGGGGATTTCACTCAGTGGTTCCGGCGCCTGCTTTGCAAGTACAAGGGCCTGGGTTTGATCCCCAGTAACCACATGCAACAATGCCAGGCGTGGAGACTCACACCAACTAGCAATCAGTACCACATAACACAGTACAGGGCGTGGTGGCTCACGCCTGTCATCCCAGCACTCAGGAGGCAGAGGCAGGAGGATTTCTGAATTTAAAGCTGAGTTTAAAGCTGAATTCTGGACCAGTCTGCACTACAAAGCGAGACCCTGTCTCAATAAACTAAAAAAAACAAAAAATTGCATTTCTGTTTCTTGCAATCAAAGACTTCTTGCTGACACAGCAAATGCACAAACCCAAGGGCAAAAGACACTGCGGCTGGTTTCCAGCTGGAATCCGAAAGCCTTGGGAGTGGCGTGAACTCTACTACTTCCTGGAACTTTGTCACTTTCTTTTACTTCCAGCTGTGTAAGTTACCTGTCGAGCCCCTGGTGGCACAGAACTGCTGTCCTTCACAGGAATGTGGCTGTGACTCCCAGATGAATCCCACACCGCTGCCTGGAGGACATACTGTCCCTCTGGAAGCTCCAGTCAGAGCTACAGCTCAGCTTGGAAGGGACAGATGAAAGGACAGAAGGACAGACAGATGGACAAACTGATGGGTGGATGGATGGACAGACGGATAGATGGACGGACGGATGGATGGACAGACGGATGGATGGTCAGATGGAAGGTAAGAGAATATTACTGAGGGCTAATTAGAATAAGGTCTGATAAACAACAGGGATATGGAAGAGAAAACAAATAGGATATGTTTTTGGTGCACACAGGAACCAGAGGAATTGGCAACTTTGTTGTTTCGATGTGTGTTGGAAACAGAAATTCTCTTGAAAATAAAGCTGCTGTCAGTGTTGCTCCTGCAAACAGACCACTGCTTATGCTTTCATTATTGAGACCGCAAATCCACCCACCCTCAGCCTCCAGGTCCACCCGGAAGATGCAAGAAAGAGGCAGTCAGGAGACCGGACAGAGTCAAGCCCACTGCAAATGCTAAAGGAAATTAGGGGTTTAGGGAGAAAAAGTAATCACTCTATAGTTGACTGTCTACTAATGGAATCTATTAATTTATGGCCACAAAATAATCAGCTAATTTGTGGTTAATGGTGTTTAAAAGATAAACAACACAGATTAACTCTGCAGTGCACAACCCAGTTCTTGGGGCTCTCTGTCCACAGAAGGCTCAGGCAGGAGAGGCCAGGCCCTGCCTCCCGCTGGCGAGGACAGTGAATGCGGAGCTAGTGCAATATCTGAAGGGAAGAAACTGGTCCCGAGGGGCTGAGTTCACCCTCGGAGGCTGGTTTGCTCCCTACTGCTCACCCCACAGCAGCCCTCTGGACCTTGGCTTTCACCATGACTCTGCCCACACCCCCTCTCTTTCCTTTCTGTGATTGTTAATACATCTGGGTCAGACCCAACTCCAAGCATTTCACCTGTCTCCTCCCGCAGGTCCCCAACCTCCTTCTGAGGCGTCCTGCTGCAAGGGTGCGCAAAGGCCCTGCAGAGGGACGGGTTCACCCATCACACGTCTGTCTGCTCTGGGACCCGAGCACTAGACCGCATTTCCCCAATCTCACTTCTTCTCAAGACGCCATTTTTGGGCTGGGGATTTAGCTCAGTGGTTCCGGCGCCTGTCTTGCAAGTGCAAGGACCCGGGTTCAGTCCCCGGTAACCACATCACAATCCTGGGTGTGGAGACTCACACCTAGCAACAACCAGTACCACATACCACAGTGCTGGGCGTGGTGGCTCACACCTGTAATCCCAGCACTAGGGAGGCAGAGGCAGGAGGACTGCTGTGATGTGAGTTGGAGGCTGAGCTCAGGGCCAGCCTGAACCACAAAGCGAGATCCTGTCTCAAAAAACCTTAAAAAAAAAAAATTTAAGACGCCACTTTTGCCACTTCTGCGTGTCAGCTTTGCTTATAACCATCTTCAAACTGAGTCCTTCATTTTTTACTGTTAATTTTAGCTTCATACTACACAACTTCTTTTTGGCACAAACCCTTCAAGCTCAGACTTCCTGTCACTTGGAACTGTAAACCCTGTGGAAAGACACACGGCCAAGGGTCAGGGCCAGCCCTGGGTTGTGTCCTGCATCTGAGTGACGGGGTGAGTCACCTCATTGCGTCGAAGCTGAGAGTCTGGGGCAGCCGTGCCGCTCTCCACTTCCGGTCCCCTCTTCACTTCCGGTCCCCTGACCTCCAGTCTGCACTCATGGCCCTGCGTGCTCAGGTTGTCTGCCTGGCTTACTTTCCTGGGCTCAAACTCGGTTGGCACAGGTGGCTCTTGGGAAATTTTTTTTTTTTTTTTGGTCCTGCCTCAGTTTCTCCTCCTGTGAGCTGGGAGGAAAGTACCACACTTGCTCTCAAGACCCCTTTCAGCAGGCCTGTGTTTTGCCCCCCTGCTGCTGTGCTGGTGTCTGGGGACACTGAGGTCTCCCCTAAAGGCACGCAAGCTATTTCCTGCTCACCGGAAGGAGATGTTGAGATTTCCTCCTTCGCTCCTCCCACTGCCTACACAGTCTTCTTTCCCAGGAAGTCCCTCCAGGTGTCTAATCCCATCTTTCATGTTGCAACTCAGATCAATGTCTCTGGATCTTTCCTCTGGCCTGGAGGTCAGCAGCTGCAGTGCTGACTTCCAGCCATTCTGGGCTAAGGGAAAACAAGAGAGAACCTGTCTAAAGCTCTAAGATCCCTTAGAGAAAACACTTCCCCTGGAGGAGCTCACCCTCCTGTTCTTCTCATGCCTAGCTTCTGGTTGTTAGAAGATGTCTTTCTTGCCTGCACTTATGAATACAATTCTTCTGGAAATGTGGGTACAAAGAGGACAGCAAAATAAATAAACTATCCGTTTAATCATCCCTATTGTCAAAACAATCACGGAGCCAAAATACCTAAACTCTGAATCACTCCCACTGACATCCCGTGTGCGGGAGGCGGAGGCGGAGGCGGGAGGCGGGAGGCGAGGGGAATAAACATCTCTAAACCCATTTTCCAGATGAGGCCGCGCCTGTTCGTACTGCCCCGGCGGAAGCAAAAGGCACTTGGTCGGCGCCCAGTCCTCTCCTCTCCACGGCAGGCAGTTCGTCAGAACACAAATGAGTGTCTATAATCCCAGCACTCTGGGAGGCCCGGGCAGCAGGACCACAAATTCAAGCCCAACCTGGGCAGGTCAGCAATTTAGTGAGATCCTGACTCAAAATTAGAAACTAAAGGGCCGGGGAGTTAGCTCAGTGGTTCCGGCGCCTGTCTTGCAAGCGCAAGGACCCGGGTTCGATTCCCCGGTAACCACATAACAATACTGGGTGTGGAGACTCACACCCAGCAGCAACCAGTACCACATACCACAGTGCCGGGCGTGGTGGCTCATGCCTGTAATCCCAGCACTCGGGAGGCAGAGGCAGGAGGATT
>PVIR01032157.1:9101-19127 GCA_004026965.1 Petromus typicus
ATCTGTGACCTATTTATTTCACTTATGAGGATATCCTCAAGGTATGTCCATTTAAGTAGAAATGATTCAAACTTATCATTTTTTATGGCAGAGTAGTACTCCATTCTGTAGAAGAACCACAGCTTTTTTATCCAGTCTCCAGTTGATGGACACTTGGGTTGTTTCCAAGATGTAGCAATCACAAACTGGGCTGCTATTGTAATGATACTTTTAATGCTCCATAAACTTCCTCTTTTAGGCAAAATTATACACTAAATATTATACCATATCATTTAAGTTTAAAATATGTACTTGAAATTCCTGTATAATCTGTTTCTACCTTTCTTTTGTAGAGAAATATGTGTTGAAATTATATTTGTCCATGGTTTAGAGTAATTTCTAAAAACATTCAGACTTCCTAATCTTGCCACTATTTTATCCAATTGCAGATTATCGTTCACCTATATCAGCCTCTTCATCAAAATTAATTTGGTCAATGTACTATCACCTCAGACTCCACAGTTCCTACTCCTCAGACAAGTTCCTACTCCTATGCTTCCATCCTATTTCCTCTCACGTGTTCCCTTCCTTCAGAATTGAGTACAAATCATGCTTCTTCATTTGTGTATTCATTATTCATTCAGTCAACATAATATTTCTTGTACTTTGACAGTGCACCATCAGCAAATATCCACAATTGAACAATACATATACAAGTCTAGCCCCTAAGCAACTTAGCAACTATGTCCAAGAGTGGCAGCCAAACAAGTAGCAACACAAACATGATGAACCGTAGGTTGAGGTGCATGACAGAGATCTCTGTGGCATGGTCAAGGGGACTTCCTCTGTGGAGCTTTGGCGAGAACTAGGCTCATGTCAATTCATAGTTTGGAACTCTTTCCTTTCATCTATTATTTGCGCTGCTCCTTCCAAAACTAGGCCCTCTCACATTGAGACTTCCTTTAGGGCACATGTCCTTCCTTCCTTTCAAGTAGTTAAGTTCTTACAAGTAACCTGCTTTATCCTTTTTTGTGTATTTCCTAGGGGTTAGCACAAAACTTCACACGGAATAAGAATTTGACTAAAAGTACTAATTGCATCCTTCTAAAGAATTTAAATGCTTTTAAAGTCTCATCTACTTTTTCTCCTTTACTCTTTTTTTTTTTTTAGGTTTTTGGAGACAGGGTCTCGCTTTGTGGTTCAGGCTGGCCCTGACCTCAGCCTCAAACTCACATCACAATCCTCCTGCCTCTGCCTCCCGAGTGCTGGGATTACAGGCGTGAGCCACCACGCCCGGCACTGTGATATGTGGTACTGGTTGCTCCTGGGTGTGGGTCTAGTATTGTTATGTGGTTACCGGGGAACCGGTAACAGGCGCCAGAACCTTCTTGCGAGACAGGCGCCAGAACCACTGAGCCAACTCCCCGGCCCCCATTTTTCTCCTTTACTCTTGTATTTACACTTTGAGTTTCTTATGTAAGAGAAATCGTGCTGTATTTAAACTCATGCATGTTATTTATTTAACATTAGGGTCTCAGTAACTAGTGTAGCCCCTCTGGGACTGGGACCTGGGTGCAGCCTGCCAGCGAGTGTCTCTGCCACACCCAAATGGCACTTATGCACTGACATCTCACAAGACCATAACACTAGATTCAGTCCTGGAATCTGCACCTACACAGTAACTAGCACAGCAGTGCTGAGACTGGGACCTGGGCAAAGGCTATACTGAGTGGCTCTGCCCCACTTCAACAGCACTTGTGTGCTGACTGCTCTTAAGACCATCACAGGAGACTGAGACCCAGAATCTGTTTCTACATAGTAAGTTCTGGGGTTGTGCTGGGACCCATGCAGATGCATAAGGGCCAGTGATATCAAGAAGATGACCCAAGAGAAATCATTTCTTAAGCGTTCTAAATATTACCAAGAAAGATAATAGCAACAAGCAGTTGACAGACATTAACCTAGAAATTAAACCAAAAACACTAATCACAGCAAAAAATTAAAATGAGAAAAAACCTAAGTAGAAACAAACTCAGAATTCTCAATCTCAAGATGGAAAATTAGGGACCAAAGAAACAGACCATCCTGAAACATAACGACCTCAACTGCCTGAACTGGCAACTAGAGAGGATCTGGAAAAAATGAAACTTGAAATATTCTCTCGGATTACAGCATACATGATGATCATGGTAAGTGACACAGATAAAAAAAAAATACAGGGCCTTAGGAACATGATGGAAACTTAGCATAGAAAACAAATCAAATTCAACAAACAGATTTAAATGGAAATTCAAGAGATTAAAAGCTCCATTGAAAGTTTATGTAGAAGAACTAGTGAAACTGAAGACAAGAGTTTCAGACATACAAGACAGGATTGCAGTTAGTGCCCAGGAAAGGAAAGATTTTATTTTTTGAGACAGGGTTTTGCTTTGTAGTTCAGGCTGGTCCAAACTCACTGTGTGGCCCAGGCCAGCCTAGAATTCACAGCAATCCTCCTGCCTTTGCCTCCTGAGTATTAGAATTACAGGTGTGAGCCATCACGACCAGCATTGTTGTATGTGGTTACCAGGGATCAAACTCAGACCTTCTTCTTGCAAGGCAGGCACCAGAACCACTGAGCTAAATCCCAGGACCTGGAATAGACAATTTTTATTTCAGCCCGAGAAAAGCTACTTTTGAAAAACCAACAGCCAGCATCATACTAAATGGTGAAAAACTGAAAACTTTTATGTGAAAATCAGGAACAAGACGGGATTCTGGGAAGATGGTGAACGGTAAAAGCTGGAGATCACTGCCTCCCTATAAAATGTTTTTAAGCCAGAAAACAGTATTTGGTTAGGGGGGGAGAAAGACAGCAAAGAAATCTAGATTGAAGAGATTGGAAGCAAATATTGATTAAGGCCAAAGAAAGAAGAGCAACTGAGGGAGCCTTCCTAGGAGGAGGAGGGGCGGCCAACCCTCGCAGGACCACATACAGGCAGCCCAGTGACTGCAGAAAGCCCACAGTGTCCTCAGAGACACAGGTTCATGGCGAGCAGCAGAACTGAAGGCTGAACCACTGGTGGCTACGTTAAATTATGTTACACTCCTAGATCTGGACTCACGGGAGAGGTCAAAGGACCCGAGCAAGGAAGCTCTGCCCACCACTTGATGGGACCCAGGACCCACTTGAAAGACCCAAGCGATCCCATTTTTGAGAAACTAATCCAGTATGAGAATAAAGTAATTAAATGTAAAGGTCTATTCCAGAAAGGGCCCCACAACCAGGTTATAGGCTACAGTTCCAGGAACCCTAGGGCAAGGTGAATCAATGCGATAAGCTGTTGAAAGACCTAAATGACTATTCTAAATAACTGGTTCCATCTTAAGGTGGCTAGGCCATGAGCTCAAGGCCAGGAGCTCAGATTCAGGAGGGGCCACATGATCCAGTCAGGTGCTCAGTTACCTTGACTACCCCCCTCAGGGTAATTACCAATATCCCCCTAGCAAAAGCCAACCACTAAGTGCAAGATCAAGATGTCCTTTACAACGATAGTTTAAACAACCTTTAGAAGTTTGACCTGATGGGTGTGGCCCATCAGGTTTAAACACCCAGTGCTTGCCTGATGTCAACCAATCACCTAACCTGTCAAACTGAACACTTCCCCAACTTTACACTAACCTCATTAAAAACCCTCCAAATTAGAGCTTGGCACTCTCAATTCTGATCTGCTGCATCGGTGATGGTTGAGAGTACCCACTCAAGCTTGTAATAAAGACCCTCATGTACCTTACATCAGTCTTGGCTCTTTCATGGTCACGGGGGGACTCAAAATCTGGGCACAACATACGCTGCCAGAGATGTCTCTGAGCCCCTGCAGGATCAACCAAGATCGTCTCTACCACAGCGAACTATCAACCCAAAGGCCTCCAGTTCTGGGACGCTCCAACACTGGAACTCCACCTGGGACCCTGGTTCCAGCCCACCCTCCCACTATACTGAAGTGGGCAGGTTTCTGGGTCCTGTGCCACCTATAGAACACTGGACTCACATCATGGGAAAGACTGCAACTTCACAGCTCTTTTCCCCTGTGACCCATAAACTTCAAACTTTATGTCTCAGCCCATACAAGAATCAATGGTTCCTCACCTCCAATAGCTGGCTGTTAGTGGACTCAATCTTATCCTATTCTGCTTTTATTTCTGTTTGTTTCATTTAGTTTTGTGTTTTTGCTATTCTTTTTTTTTTTTTTTTTTTTTTTTTTTTTTTTTTTTTTTTTTTTTTTTTTTTTTTTTAGGTTTTTTGAGACAGGATTTTGCTTTGTAGTTCAGGCTGGCCCTGAGCTCAGCCTCCAGCTCACATCACAGTAATCCTCCTGTCACTGCCTCCCAAGTGATTACAGGCGTGAGCTACCATGCCCCGCAATGTGGTATGTGGTACTGGTTGCTGCTGGGCATGAATCTCCACACCCAGTATGGTATGTGGTTACTGGGAATTGAACCCGGGTCCTTGCACTTTTACAAGACAGGTGCCGGAACCACTGAGCTATATCCCCGGCCCTCCTCTCCCTTTTTTCTTCATCTTTTCCTTTTTTCTACTTTTTGCCCACTCTGCTATTCTTCATTTCTCTATTTTATTGCATCTTTTAATCTTATTGCTAATCTCTCCCTCTGCTATCTCTCTGCCACCTAACTCCCTGGTAACATTTTCACTTTCAAAAGGTGATGTCTGAAAGGTGTAAATACATTCATGGTTAATTTTAAGTCTGGGCATATGATCATAGTTATGGCTTATGAGGTTGGAGGGGTCAGAGTAGCAACTGCCAGTTCACCATTTCTTGGGTTATGTTTGATACCATTAATGCTTAGTGATAACCTTAAGGGACCTAAATATTAGGAAGAAAGAGACTTACAACAAACACCACCAGACAGCAGGGCAACTACAAAGCCAAATACAACAGCAGGGACAAAAACTCAGAAATGAGGAAACATTCAAAATCTCAGATGCAGAGATCCTTACCCCAAGGTAATACAGCAGGAAGGGAAATGGAGAAGTCAGAAACTCAATCACCAAGACTCTCTGAGATTATATCCAAAGAAGATCTAATACAATGGATATCATAAGTGATTTCTAAGATGAAAACAGAGATACTGTACATAGTTAATGACACGATTAACAAAGCTAAAGAGGAATTCAAGGATATGCTAGAATCTGAGATAGCACAAGCAATGAAATCTCTTAAACAGCTACAAATAGAAGCCCAGGCAATCAAAAAAGAAAATGAAAGTTTATGCAGTAGAATAAACACTGTAGAAGACCTAATCTCAGATTTAGAGGACATTATTGCAGCCAATGAACAGGAAAGACAGAATTTATGGAAAATGGCAAAAGACCATGAGAAATCTATTCAACAGCTCCTAGGTGATTCAAAGAAGAACAAATTAAGGTTGATTGGAGTCACTGAGGAAGCAGGAGACAATACAAAATATAAAAAAATTGCTCACACAAATAATAGCAGAAAACTTCACAAACAAAGAAAAAATTGGACATCCAGATTCACAAAGCATACCAAACTCCACAGGGCTGAAATATACAAAACCCTATACCTAGGCATATAATTATAAAAGTTCCAGAGATGAAAATAAAGAATGAAATATTGAAATCAGCTAGAGAGAAGAAAAAAAATCACCTACTAAGGGAAGCCCATCAGCATCACAGCAGACTTCTCAACCCAAACACTCAATGCAAGAAGAGCCTGGAGTGAAGTGTTTCAGACCTTAGAGGACAACAACTTCCAACCCAGACTGATTTACCCTTCAAAGTTATCTCTGAAAATTAAGGGGGAAATAAAATACTTCCATGACAAAGAACATCTTAAAAACTTCATGCATACAAAACCCACACTATAAAATATCCTAAAGGATATCTTGGAGAAAAAAATTAGAAGTATAAACCCATGAGACCCAACAAAGTCAACCCATTGAGCCAAACAAGAAACTGATGGGAAAAGAACAAAAACAAAGAATAAAAGAGCCTAGAACAGGAAACCATGATGGCTCTATGTCTATCCATATCAGTCATAACCATTAATGTCAATGGTCTCACTGCACTAAGTAAGAGACACAGGCTGGCAGAATGGATCAAAAATAAAGATCCTACAATCTGCTGCATGCAGAAAACACATCTAATCCAGAGAGAAAGCCAAAGACTGAAAGTAAAGAGATGGAAAACAATTCTCCATGCAACAGGAAACTGCAAAAAATCAGGAAGGAATAGCTACCCTATTTCCAGACAAAATAGATTTTAAACCAAAAATGATTAAAAGAGACAAAGAAGGTCATTATATTCTTGTACAAGGAACTATCCAAGAGAAAGAAATAACTATCTTAAATATTTATTCCCCAAACTCTACTGCACCCAACTATATAAAACAAACATTAATGGACAAGACAGGCCAAATAAGCACCAATACAATAATAGTAGGGGACTTCAATACCCCACTGTCACAAATAGACAGATTGACTGGACAGAAAATCAATTAGGAAGTGCTTGAGCTAAACCAAACTCTTCAACAAAAGGACTTAATAGATACTTACAGAGTACTTCACCCCACTAAGCAAGAATTTATATTGTTCTCAGCTGCTCATGGATCATTCTCCAAAATAGACCACGTGCTAGTTCATGGAACAGGTTTAAGTAAATGCAAAGGAATTGAAATTGTCCCCTGTATACTCTTAGATCATAGTGCCTTGAAACTAGAGCTAAAGAGAAAAAAAAAAAAAATCCCAAGACCTTTGCAAAGACTTGGAAATTAAGCAATACTCTACTGAATAACCAATGGGCCACAGAAGAAATTAAAAAGTTTCTACAATTGAATGATAACCCCAGTACAACGTACAGGAACTTATGGGATACAATGAAAATAGTTCTACGACAGAAATTCATAGCAGTGAATGCCTATATCAGGAAAACAGAGCAAGCTCAAATTAACAATCTAATGCTGAACCTTAAGCTACTAGAAAAAGAAGAACAAGGCAAATCGAGAGCTCATACAAGGGAAGAAAACATAAGGATCAGAGCAGAAATTAATGCAATGCACACTAAGAGAACAATACAAAAAAACAACAAATCAAAGAGTTGGTTTTTCAAAAGGATAAATAAAATTGACAGACCCTTAGCCAACCTTCTCAAACAAAGAAAAGAAAAGACTCAAATCCATGCTACTGAAATGAAAAGGGGGAAATCACCACTGACCAAGTGGAAATACAGAGAATAATAAACACATACTTTGAAAGTTTGTACTCCAATAAAATGGAAAATGTAGAAGAAATGGATAAATTCCTAGATACACAGGAACTTCTGAAGTTGAATGAAGAAGATATAAAAACGTTAAACACTCCAATATCAATCTGTGAAATTTAAAATGTAATAAAAAACCTACCAACCAAAAAAAATGCCCTGGGCCTGATGGCTTTGCCACTAAATTCTACAAAACTTTTAGAGAAGAGTTAACACCACTACTCCTCAAACTCTTCATTGAAATTGAAAGGGAAGCAGCACTCTCAAATTCATTTCTGGAAGTAACCATTACCTTGATCCCAAAAGCAGAGAAAGACCCAACAAAAAAAGAGAATTACAGGCCAATCTCCCTACTGAACATTGATGCAAAAATTGTTAATAAGATACTGGCAAACAGAATGCAGAAAGTCAACAAGAAGATTATATACCCTGACAAAGTTGGATTCATCCCAGGGATGCAGGGATGGTTCAACATACATAAATCAATAAATGTAATACACTACATTAACAGACTCAAGGACAGAAACCATATGGTCATCTCAATAGATGTGGAAAAAACATTTGACAAAATCCAACATTTATAATTGACATATATTGTCATATATTGACATATATTGACATTATTGATTATAATTGACATTTACAATCAAAACTCTGCAGAAAATTAGAACACATAGTTGGTATCTCAAACTAACAAAAGCTATTTATGAGAAACCAACAGCCAGTATCACCTTAAATGGCCAAAAACTGAAACCTTTCCCACTAAGGTCAGGTACAAGACAAGGATGTCCACTTTCACCACTCCTGTTCAGTATTGTGCTGGGAACATTAGCCACAACAATTAGGCAAGAAAAAGAAATAAAAGGAATAAATATAGGAAATGAAGAAGTTAAACTGTCATTATTTGCTGATGACATGATACTCTATCTAGAGGATCCTAAAATCTCAATCAAGAGACTGCTAGACCTAATCGCCAAATTTAGTAGCATAGCTGGATACAAGGTTAATGCTGAAAAATCATTAGCCTTTATATATACAAGCAACAGATTCACTGAGCAAGAAATTGGAGAATCAATCCCCTTCACAGTGGCATCCAAAAAATGAAATATCTAGGAATCAGTAGAGGTGAAAGACCTCTACTCTGAAAATTATACCACTCTGAAAAAGGAGATAGAAGAAGATAACAGAAAGTGGAAAGATATCCCTTGTTCCTGGGTTGGAAGAATCAATACTGTCAAAATGGTTATACTCCCACAACTATTTTACAGATTCAATGCAATCCCAATTGAACTCCCAATGGCATATTTCACAGATCTAGAGAAAACAATTGAAAAATTCATCTGGAATCACAAAAGTCCTAGAATAGCAAAAGCAATTCTAAGCAATAAGGATATGATGGGGGAGTATTACGATCCCCAACTTAAAACTATACTGTAAAGCCACTGTGATAAAAATCTCATAGTACTGGCAAAGCAACAGACCCAAGGACCAGTCATGTAGATTAGAAGATCCAGAAACAACTCCAGACACACTAAGCTATCTCATTTTTGACAAAAGAGCCAAATACTCTCAGTGGAGGAAGGATAGCCTCTTTAACAAATGGTGTTGGATAAACTGGACTTTAACCTGCCAAAGTCTAAAGCTTGATCTAGCTCTTTCACCATGTACTAAAATAAAATCAAAGTGGATTAGGGACCTAAATATTAAAACAGACACACTAAACCTGCTATAAAACAGGTTGGGTAAAACTCTTGAAGACATTGGTTTAGGGAAAGATTTCATGAACAAATCCTCCATAGTACGAGAACTGGTAGAGGAAATGAATAAATGGGATCTCATCGTATTGAGAGGTTTCTGCACAGCAAAAGAAATCACCAGCAAAGCAAAAAGGCTACCAAAAATATGGGAAAGAATCTTTACCAGCCATTTCTCAGACAAAGGGTTACTATCTAGAATATATAAAGGGATTAAAAAAAATCAATCCATCCAAATGTAAAGACCCAATTCAAAAATGGGCATCTGAAATGAACAGATACTATTCAGAGGAAGAAGTAAGACTGGCTAAGAAGTATATGAAGAAATGCTCAACATCATTAGTCATTCAAGAGATGCAGATGAAAACAACACTGAGACTTCATCTAACTCCACAAAGAATGGCTGTTATGTCAGAATTAGCCAGCAAAAATGGAGTGTTGGCGAGGCTGCAGAGAAGCCACTGTGGGTGGGAATGTGGACTCGTACAACCCCTGTGGAGATCAGTTTGGAGATTCCTCAAAAAACTACAATTAGAGGTGCCATTTGACCCTACTATTCCTCTGATAGGTATATACACACAAGAATTAAATGACTCATATTACAGTGAAATATGTGCACATATGTTTATATCAGCTCAGTTTGTGATTGCTAAATCTTGGAAACAACCCAAATGTCCATCAACTGGAGACTGGATAAAAAAGCTGTGGTTCTTCTACAGAATGGAGTACTACTCTGCCATAAAAAATGATAAGTTTGAATCATTTATACTTAAATGGTCATACCTTGAGGACATCGTCATAAGTGAAATAAATAGGTCACAGATGTGCAAATATCATATATTTTCTCAGGTATGAGAAAATAAAGATGTAAATGAGTTGTAGAATGCATGTTATATATTGTTAAATAGAAAATACTCAATGTGAAATGAGGTGAAGTGGGAAAAATAATGAGATTATGACAAGCAAGAATGGAAACAAAGTTTATGTATATAGGGGGTGGGGGTGGTAGGGTGG
>PVIR01032158.1:0-18927 GCA_004026965.1 Petromus typicus
CAAAACAAAAAACACTTCGGGAGCCAGTTGTAGATCATGGTTGTGTGGTGTCCAGGTGACAGGGGAGAGTCAAGGATCTTCTGGATTTTAAGCTTGCACTGTTAACTGGACCACGTGCCAGAATAATTCCTCATGACTGCATGCAACAGTTTTCACATGCTTTAATAATTTATCTGATGATTTAAAAGCAGAAATAAAATAATCATCATGGCTAGTAGATTCACAAACATTCTACCCTACAGCCTGAATAAAAAGCACGACACTGTGGACACCCTGACCCCGAAGACTCATTACAGCTGGAGAAAACGCTTGCACACACCTAGCACCGAAACAGTGCCTAGGACTTTCTGAACCAGATCCCTTCTTGGGCAGGACAAGTCACCTGCAACAACTACTCGAATATAGGATCTAATTGAGCTGGACAGCACCTCCCCAAGGTCTTCAGTGGCAAAGAAAACCGAGTCATATGGCACAGTGGAGCCTGGTGCTTTGGACAAATCCTTGGTTGTGTTTCTGTGAGTCATGCTCCTATCTGAAAGCACTGTGCTTGGAGACTCTGCAGCCTATGACAGCTGGAGAGCAGGACCCGAGTGGTATCTTCAGTGGCTTCCGCTGCTCTGAGTGCAGAACCCAAGCATCACAGCACGGACACAGTGATCTTCATGCTCAGGTGAGCACTATAAAACTCAACTGTGTAGAACCTGACTCAGCTTGGTGGACAGGTCAAGATCTTTGAGAGACTGTGCTCAGCCAACTGACCACCAGTATAGATTCTGGAGGAGAGGTAACAGTAAGACCAAGTTGTTCTCTGGGGCTTTCATCATCACTCCCAGGCACACTGTGCCCAGATCTGCATGGTTAAATGTCAAGATTGCACTCATGGAGGGAGTTATGTAAGATTTCCATTCTGCCCACATGCACGCATAGTCTTTAGGCAATCATCGGGTGCAAGAATAGTAAAACCTTGAACTGTAACTTGTTCTGTTAATATTCTGTTAGATAAACAAATATTTATAGTACATTTTAACTTGATAAACAGTGTGTTGCAATAGGTGTGGCACAGTCCATCTAAAATTCCATGATTGATTTTTTTCTGCCAACTCCTGTGTTACAGAAGTTTTGTTCAAGAAGTCTTTCCCTAAGCCAATGTCTTCAAGAGTTTTTCCTAACCTGTTCTGCAGCAGGTTTAGACTGTTTTAATATTTAGGCCTCTTATCCACTTTGATTTTAGCTTGGTACACGGTGAAAGAGCTAAATCTAGTTTTAGTCTTTGGCAAGTTAAAGCCCAATTTTTCCAGCACCATTTGCTAAAGAGACTGTCTTTTCTCCGTTGAGGATTTTTGGCTTCTTTGTCAAAGATGAGGTGGCTCAGTGTATCTGGAGTAGTTTCTGGATCTTCTAGTCTACTCCATTGATCCTCAGGTCTGTTACTTTGCCAGTACCATGCAGTTTTTATCATGGTGGCTTTATAGTATAGTGTCAGGCTCGGAGTTGTAATACTCCTCATCATGTCCCTGTTGCTTAGAACTGCTTTTGCTATTCTAGGTCTTTTGTGGTTCCAGATAAAAGTTTGGATTTTTTTTCTCTAGATCTGTGAAATATGCTGTTGGGATTTCAAATCGGGATTGCGCTGAATCTGTATAGTAGTTTTGGGAGTATAGCCATTTTGACGATATTGGTTCTTCCCACCCAGGAGCAAGGTATGTCTTTCCATTTTTTGATATCATCTTGTATCTCCTTTTTCAGAGTGCTATAGTTTTCAGAGTAGAGGTCTTTCACCTCCTTTGTTAGACTAATTTTATTTTTTGGGGGGGTGCTATTGTGAAAGGGACTGACTCCCCAATTTCTATCTCAGTGGGTCTACTGCTTATGTTCACAAAGGCTTTTGATTTTTGAACGTTGATCTTATAACCAGCTATGTGACTAAATTTGGTGATTAGGTCCAGCAGTTTTTTGAGTTTTTAGGATCCTCTAGATAGAGTATCATGTCATCAGCAAATAATGACAATTTAACTTCTTCTTTTCCTATCTTTATTCCTTTTATTTCTTTCTCTTGCCTAATTGCTATGGCTAATATTTCCAGAACTATAGTGAACAGAAGTGGTGAGAGAGGGCATCCTCGTCTTATTCCTGATCTTTTTAAAAAGCTTCTGCACAGCAAAGGAACCACCAACAGAGCAAAAACGCAACCAACAATGTAGGAAAAAATCTTTACCAGCTGTTCCTCAGACAAAGGGTTACTATCTAGAATATATAAAGAGCTCAAAAAAAATCAGCCCACCCAAATTTAAAGACCCAATTCAAAAATGGGCATCTGAAATGAACAGATATTTTTTAGAGGAAGAAGAGCAGCTAAGAAGTATATGAAGAAATGCTCAACATCATTAGTCATTCGAGAGATGCAGATGAAAACAACACTGGAGATTTCACCTCACTCCACAAAGAATTGTATATTATATATTGTGAACTAGAAAATACTCAAAGTAAAACAGGGTGAAGGGGGAAAAATAATGAGATTATAACAAAAAAGAAAGGAAACAAATTTTATGTATATGGGGGGTGGTAGGGTGGGTAGGGCTATGGGAAAAAATGAGAATTAAATTGTGTCTTATACTGGTACAAATTCCCATTGTGAAGTGCAATCATGATGTGTATATGTAATGTACCAATAAAGATCTCAATTTTAAAAAAAATTCCATGATTGCAATTGTTCTTTCTCTGGATTATGTTCCAACAGTCAGAGGTTACGGAGTTCTTGTCTGCAAAGAGAAAGGAAAAAGGCACAGGCATCTTCCACTTCAAATGATTTTAGGGAAGTGTAGAAAATGTAAGAAACTGAAATTTTATAGAAAGCACCACCGCCATAAGGCTATAGCAGTCTGAGCAAAGGATTTAACGACAGTGCAATGTCACATTTCTATGAATTCCTCAAAAAGAGGCAAAAGCAAGTGTCACTGGATAGGCTCCTTGGTAAAGCTGCGTAAAAAGAAAGATCCACTGAGCCAGCAGACAGCAGGGCTTCCCGTAGTGAGTCAGTGGTCACAAGAGGCATCCTACACAATACCGGTCCTCTGTCTCCCTCCCACCAGCGAGACAGGTGTCCAAAAGCAAGTACAAGTTAATGTGCTTATTTCCATATTATTTTGCATCATATTACAGTAATTTTTATATGCATATTTTTAAGTTGTGGAAGGAATCATGACTTTTCATTATTATGAGGAAATTTACTTTGATATGCAAGTGCATTGGATTACAAGCAAGTTTCCAGGAGGAAATTTGCTGGCAAACCAAGGTTTTACTATCATTGTCCCCAGCAGGCTGAAAATGTTAGCCTGGTAGCCGATAAGCTTCACCTTGTAAATCTCAAATGCAAGCAATCCTGGATCCTGTACCTCGAGCAGCCCTTCTAAGACGCAGAAGTGACGGCTTTTTAAGGACACTTCCCGTAGAAAACACTTTGTAAATTCTTCAGCAAAACCAGAACCAACCACCGATGATTACTGACATAAAGATGGATTGAAATATTCCAGACAGTGCCTGCTCGCCAGGCTCTTCCTTGCAATTCTGTAAGGAAGTGAGTCTTCTGAGGTGAATAACGTGGCACCCTGGACCGCAATCGCCCGTCCCGTCCTTCAGATCTCCGGGCTGCTGGATCACCCGCCAGAACTCGGGGAAGCCCCGCGGGTCTGGAGCTGCGATCGCGGTGCCTAGCTCAGTTCCCGCCGGCTCAGCCCTTCCAGCTCCGGGGCTCTGGCTCTCCACGACCCCGCCCCAACCACGCCCCCATGCGCCACCTAGCTCCGCCCCCGGCACTGGGCTGTGCCCGCAGCACTGGCCTCAAACCTCCAATCCCGGGCCCGCTGCCTGCCCGCGGGCGTCCTGGGTAGGCCATGACTGGTGTCGTCGCGAGAGTGGCGCGTCCTTGCTGCCCAAGGTAAACCGGTAGCTTCGGGATCCGGGCAGAGGTCACTCGCCACCGGCCGGACGTACCGCGGGAGCGCCCTGCACCCCGCCGGCCTGGTAAGGAGCCGGGCCGAGGCTGTGCCCGCCCGCCGTCCGGATCCGCGGGGCGAGCAGCCGGCCCGCCGGGTCGTCCGGGGCCTGCGCCCTGCCGGGGCGGAGCGTCCGTGACGGGCCTGCGGAGCGCTGCGGCCGCCCAGGGCTCGGCGCTGCCCGGGGTCTGGAGCCTGCGGACCCCGGACGAGCAGGGGAGGAGCTGAACGGGCACAGACTTAAGACCGAGGCCGGGAACCGGGGCTGCCTCGAAGTGGTGGGATCAGGAGTGGCTTTATTTCTTTACATGGTCCTGTGTTTTACAGCTTCTTGTTAGAGCATATCCTTTTAAAATAAATCTGCTCTACATTTTATGGGAAGTTGAAAGTGTCGGCCCTGCGTGGATATTTTTAAATTTTCTTTTGAACTTGGAATTTTCTCCACACCAAATTCAGGTCAAATATAGTTTCTTTTCTTGAAAAAAAGTGTAAAACATACAAGCGGATCTTACGGAGCTGCATAGTGGTGACGGTCCGGGGACTGGTATCGGTCGTGCGGTCACGAGTCGCTGTAGGGAGCTGGCCCGGCTCAGAGCTGGGCTTATTCTGCGGCCGTGCACGTCCCCGGGTTCTGTTGCTGCTGCCCAGCAGAGGCCTCCGTTCTGCGATGAAGCCCGCGCACCCCAGCTGGTCCTGCGCCTTTCAGGGCTCCGCTCCTGCCGGGCTGGCCACCAGCCGGCGCCGAGGCTTCCTTCCCAGGGCCTGGAAAGGATGTGGAAGGCCGGCCGCAGCTCACACGTCGCGGCAGCATCTCCAGGCCCCGCGTACCCTCAGCCCTGTGGTGTGTCTAAGAACCGCCGGGCGCGAGGCTGTTGCAGGGCTCTGGATTCACGACCAAGTCCGGTGTGCTTCCAGCTCTCCTTCTCCTGCTGCATCCTTCTCGAAGGCCCTGTTTTGGCCTCGGTGACAAAGTTTACATGGCGAGAACAGCCCTTCTGGCTGCTTTTCTTTCATTTGAGTCGCTTGTAAATGCCCCTCGATTTGATCTAGGACTCTGTAGTGCTGTTCACTGCTGTCTTGCTGGGCCACGTATGGAGATATTTACATGCAAATGTGGTAGTTTGATAAGGGTGGAGAATAAAATTCAGGGTTTGAGGCAGGTGTGACAGGTGCCTGTCACCCCAGCGCTACACTGCAGGAAGCTGAGGCAGGAAGGTCACTAGTTCAAGCCAATCCTGAACAATTTAAATGACCTAGAAAGATGGTCTCAAAAAAAAAAAAATACATAAGAGGCTGGAAAGGCAGGTCCGTGCAAAGGTGTAATCCTCGGTTCAGTCCCCCATATTGAAAACAAAACAAAAACAAGCTACAGAAATAGAAGTGCCGTACAAAAAGTCTGCCTGTCCACAGCCTTTTCCAGGTCTTTTGCGTCCCAGCGGCTCAGCGGCACACGGACAGCACAGTCATGGGAGCTGGACCGGAAGCCTTTGAAAATGCAGTGCATCAGGTGAAACTCCTAAAGGAGGATCCGGGAAACGAGGCAAAGCTAAAACTCTATGCGCTGTATAAGCAGGTAAGAGAGTCCAGGGCTGTCAGCTAGCGTGGGTACTCGGTGAAGACAAAAATGAAAGCGAAAGGGACTGAATTTGGCCCCAAAGGACAGGGCTGCAGCTGGGGGGGGGGGTCCCCTAAGGCGCCGTGCGGAGGATTGACTGACCCTCCCAGAGGCAGGGCCTCTAGAGGTTCGCTAAGGCGGCCGGTCCATCCAGGCATTAAGAGTTCAGTGGTTACCGAGCAGTTCTCGTGGCTTAAAGAGAGGAGTCTGTTCCTCTGTCGGTGGTGGTCTCAGTCACATGAGGCTCTGTGCTATCCTGGGACGCAGGTGACTACCGGCTCAGGATGACGCTGTAGACTTCTAGGGTGTCCTCTACAGCACCCGGATGTTTCTGGTTATGAACTTTTTTGGGGGACACAGTTCCTAGGATCAAACTCAGGACCTTGCTTTTGCAAAGCGGGTGGCAGTGCCACAGAGCCAAATCCTAGCCTGCACCTGGATGTTGTAAAGGCTGGCGATCCTGGGTCCCTTTGTGTCCTAATGTTCTTCTAGTTGTGCTTACCTGGGTGTCTTCTGTTCTGAAGGGGAATGAGTTTCGTAGGTAAACTTAGGGCTCTTCTGTGGGTGACGTGGTCTCAGGCCCCTCCCTGTTGGGGTGCCACTTGTAGGCAACCTACCTGGTCACCTCGCTTCAAGCAGTTACACCCGCTCCAAGGGGCAAAGGAGGGCAAATGCCAGAGACCTGGAGTCAGCTCAGCTCCCGTGAGCAGCCCTGAGGCTCTGACTGCCAGGGGGTGTGGGCCTCGGGCTCACCCGCTTTTATCCACCCAGACATAGGCCCGAGCAATCAAAGTACCAGGATTCACGTGGTTTCCCATGACCATTAGCACTTTCTCTGTCGAGCAGCTTCACCTCAGCTGTCTTAACTTTCCCTGACATGCACAGTCTTTCTTCTTCATGCTCACAGAGGAGGCCAGTTAGGGCTCAATTCTCTTCCAGTCATGGCCTCTAATCAGCTCTCTTCTGTCAACTTCAGGACAGAAATTCTCTAAATGACTCTGGTGGCCAAAGCTAAGAAGGATTTAATCAGTTTTATGACATGAACCTTTAGCTGTGGTCTATTTTATTTACCTACTGGGCATTCATAGTCCCGAGGGAGGAGTGAAAGATTTTTTGCAAAAATGATTTTAAGCACCTGATTATCTTAGAAGAAAATACAGTTAGTTATGCTTCTGATGAATGACAAGGGCAGGCGAGGGACTTTCATGCCCCCTGAAGCAGTTCTGTTTTTTCTGCCCTTGGGTTAGCTTTTGGAATCCACTGCGATTTCCACACATTTGTCACCTAGTTCCTTTTGAAAACTGTTTGCTTGAGCGTTTTGATTATGAAAGATGTGATCACTGCCTGAGAATTAATGAACTCTTAGAATTTTAGAATGTGCTTCTCCAAAGCCTTTCTTTGGAATTATTTCCATATTAAGGCAGTTCTAACTTATTTTAGCAGCTGCTGGCCTGTGGCACTCTTTGTCACCCTTTCTGTTTTGTGTACATTTTCAGCAGCACCAGAGATAACAGGGAAAAGTTCAGATCACTCCTGGTACTTTGAGAACTCCAGGGAGGAGTTTACTCTAGTTTGGGGTTTTATCGATCTGAAATCCTTCGGGCTCTGGACTGCGTGGATATTTGACCATTAATTACCCCTCTCCTCTCAACAGGCCACGGAAGGACCTTGTCATGTACCTAAGCCAGGTGTGTTCGACATCATGAATAAGGCCAAGTGGGAGGCGTGGAAGGCCCTTGGCAGCCTGCCCAAGGTCAGTTCCCTGGCGACCTCCTGCTCACCTGTTGTGTATTTGCTAGAATTCTGAAGAGGTGGGTATTTCTCATCAAGCCCTTCTCAGAGAAGCCTTTGAAATCCAGTTGGTCCTCTACTGAATCAAACCCCCTGCTATTCTTTGCAAGGTGCTGTTCATTAACATACTGTATTTCTCAAAATGCTTCTTCAGTGGTGATGGGCTGAGCCCTCTCTGTCGGCTGCTTCGCAGGAAACTGCCCGGCAGAACTATGTGGATTTCGTGTCCAGCTTAAGTCCTTCGCTGGAATCTTCTAGCCAGGGTGGGTCTGGAGCCAGTGGGAGGCTGCCGGAGTCCGAACCTGTGGTGGTAACTTCTGAAGACGGCATCACGACCATCACGTTAAACCGGCCGACCAAAAAGAATGCCATCACCATTCAGGTAATGTTGCCTTCCCTGGGAGTAACTCTGCTTTTTTTTCTTTATTCGCTCCAAAAACTGCAGAGTTTTAGCATTATTCCTATTTTTGTGAGATACCAGGTTTGATTTGTGCTAGAGGATTAATGATCATCGTTTGACCATCGGGCAGCCTCTATTCAGAATTTGTGAGTTTTGGGCAGGCACTGTGTGTCCAAAGGTGCTGTGACTTTCCTGTGAAAGGAAACACTGAGTTAATATAAGTGAAGCGTGTGTAGAAACTCAGAGCATGTTTAGAGGCCCGGTGAGATCGAGAGCCGCTGTCAGCTAGACTTGCCGGTGAGTCTTCTGCGCTGGATGGAGCTTTATTTTGTACAGGCGGGAGAGAAAGGCGCTAAGGATTTCAGTAGCACATAACCCGGCTCTGCTTGGAACGGGCTGCTTCACAGTGCAGGTGGGACCTGTCCTTGGACTGCAGTGATAGGAAAAATAAGCACTTCAGCCCCTTTCTTAAAGTAAATTGCAGGGAAGTCATCAGATCTGATGCTGAGCCAGGAGTCGAGTTTGAGATGACCGTAGTGGCCGGGTTTCCGATCTGCAGTGTAGAGGATCTGCAGTGCTGTGACTTGAAATCTTCCGAAGTGAGAATTTGCGTAGCAGATGTATGCCGTCCAATTCATAAAGTGTCAAATTCGCGGAACTCTGCTTCTATCTGCTCTGACCCACTTCTGCATAACTGTGGCAGTAATAGCTGCTCTGCGTGTTGGCCTGACTGCAGTGGGTCCTTACCGAACAAACAGGCTGCTTTTAGCAAACAATAGCAGCTTCTCAGACATCAGGGCAAATGGACTCAAAAAAGTCCATCTACAGCCCCCGGCACAGAGCAGTCCAGTGATGGGCAGCACACCGAGCAGACCCTCCATGGGTGTCCCAGTCATAAACGTTTCACCCATGTTTGGCCTCTTCCATCCCCGTATGAGCCGAATTCCTTTCCCAGTTAGTCACTCCTGTCTCCCTCCTGGGGTCAGCCCGTCTTCTCCTGGCTAGCCGACACTATATCTCCTACTGTCAGCCCATCACACACGGAGCTGCTAGACTCTCCTGATTTTTTCCCCGTTAACTGGAGTAAACTGGACTTTCAAAAGTCTATTTTTAACAAGTGGATTCTTTATGACCCTGTGGCTTCCATAGGGTGCCTAATAAATGTCAGTTCCTTCTGCACAGAGATTTTTAAAATTTTTTAGCAGAAGCGTGTTATTGTTTAAGAGTAAAATAGGTTAAGAAGTAACTCACTCAAGTTCACATTGCAAATAAATTTGAAAACCTAGATCGAGACTACTATCCCCTGTGCTAGCCCTGGTCTTGCCAGTCAGTTTGCCGTGCAGGGTCAGCATTGGGGTGATAGTGATGGAATTTCTTTCTTGGAGGAAGTGGTTATATTTTTATTCTTATATTATGAGATATTATGTAAAATCTATCCTTTCCCTTCCTTGGTGTTTTTGCCTCCCTACATATGAACCCTCTTCACTCTTTCCTACATGGAAATCTCACCCTAAGGTAGAACTGTGCTGATTGTAAGAGCATTAAAAGCTGTCGCGACATGTCCAGATGTGTCAGAAGTCGTGCTCATTCAGCATTTGGAAGCCGATACCCTTGGATTTTTGTCACAGCATGGAAATCCCAGACTTTGGGGTTCATGCTTCCCCGACTTCCTGGGACACTGGTTGCTCCTTGAGCTCAGAACTGAGACAGATACTGCTGCACGGAAGCCTTCTCTGGCCACCTCCTTCCCCACCAGCCCCAGAAATCTTCGGCACTCCTGACGATCTTTGTGCTGCTTCATAGTTTTCAACCCCAGCTCGAATTTGAGCCCAATAGTCTGTTCAGAGACCGTTTGTTTTTCGTTCATTTGTGGAATCAAGCACTTACTGCTCCTCCGTTTCCACCCACACACTGGTACCTAATATGCAGAGTACCTTTAGGAAGAATAAAGTGCTCTTAGGGGTAATGAGCTCCCGTTTTGGTTATTTAATTACAAATGACATGCTCGTCAGACTAAGACAGTGAGCCTACCAGGTGACAGTTCTTATCTTCCATGTTTTTTTTTCTTCATCTTCCTGTTTGTGTAGATGTATAAAGATATTACACTTGCACTTCAAACTGCAAGCGAGGATAACTCAGCCTTAACTGTTTTGACAGGTAAGATGTTTTTCTTGGGTGCCTTAAATTCCTACTTTGGGGAATTCCTATTAGGAAGAGACTTGAGTGAAAAGGCTTGGAGGTCTTTTCTAGTATGGTACACTGTAGTTTATAAGTGTACAGTATCATATATCAGTTAATTTTCTCCCATTGCTGAGGAAAACATACTGACACCCAAAGTAAGAGGAGAAGGGTGAGTTGCTCAGAGTTCACAGAGGTTTCAGTCCGTCATCGGTGGGCACTGAGGCGGGAACGGCAGGCAGGCCTCGCGGAGGAGGAGCAACACGGAGCACACAGCCTTCCCAGGTGACAAGGGCCTGAACAGCCTTTTCGGCCGTTTTGTTAGGATTAGGGCGGTGCCAAACCAGGCTCTCACTAGTGGTGTAGTGACCACCCGCCCTTAATCCTAGCATCACACATCCCGGATTTAGCTGCCTGGGAAAGAGATTGCATGAGGCTCGGGGGGGACATCTAGACACAAGCCAGTCATATAATAAACACATAGCCACTCTTGGATAATTACCGAGGTAGAGCACGAACCCCGTGGTAGGACTTACACTGGAACAGTCGTGGTGGCCTCACTCTCCACGGCCAAAACGGAAAACAAGACTAATGAATGAATAAAGGAATTATCGGCTACTGGTGCTTCTGAGTGATAAAAAGGAACAGGTCACTGAAATACACAAGAACGTGGGTGACTCTTTAAAACAATGCAGCAGGGTAAGTCAAACACAAGAGGATCCGTATGGTATGACTCAGCTGGTAAAGTTCTGTAAGGGCAGAGTCCCGCTGTGAAGTCTGAAAGGGATGGTTTTGGGCAGGTGGGAAATGGCTAGAAGAGATTGTGCTGGGCGGGTAGAGATAAGAGATGCCCAGTGCAGGGCCCTCCCTCATCAGAGTTTGGTTCTTGGTCTCAAAATGTTACCTGTGTATATTTAATGTACCAATAAAGGTAATAAAAAAAAATGTTACCTGTAAATTTCCAAAAAATCAGTAATTCATAATGTTCTAAATAACCTTTGTTACTGAGTAGTTCCTTAAGCACTTTTATTATTATTGTCATTCCCGTACCTAATTTATAAATGAAACTTCATTAAAGACGTGTATGTGGACTGTCGCTTGGTTTCCCAGGCACTTGGTTCCAGGACACCCACAGAGACCAGACGCCACCAATGCTTGAGTCTCTTACGGCCGATGGTGTAGTGCTGCATGGACGTTGCACTGTTGCTGTTTCTTGTGTTGTTTAGGACCTAATGATAAGGAAAAAAAAGTTTCTTCAGTACCAATGCAATTTTTTTTCCAAATACTTTTGGTTGGTTGACTCCACGAATGCAAAACCTGAGGATTCAGAGAATCACTCTGCAGGGAAAGTCACTGTGTCTGCTGAGGCTCGCAGTGGAACCGAGGTTTCAGGCCATCTGTGGACAGTCTTGGATGGGACCCCATCAGGATAAGGGGGACCCTGCTCCGGACAGTGATCATGCAGGTGTTCCAAATGCATATTGTGAACACCAAATACCGGGTGGTTTCACTGTATGTAAATTATCCCTTAATAAACACACCCCCCCATGGCTTCATTGGCTCTGAAAGATAAAGCTTTTTTTTAATTGTTTTATCTTTGTTTTGTTTGTTGAGACAGGAGCTGGCCAGCTAGTATCTTGCTGTGCAGTCCAGTTTGGCTTCAATCTCACAGTCCTCTTGGCTCAGTCTGGGTAGTGCTGGGACTACGCCATGTGCCTTCACACCTGACTCAGGTGGAACTTCTTAGTGGGCCCTGGAAAGCCTGCGTGGCTGTCCTGCTCACCCTCCGCCTGCCCCAGCTGCTTCCCACTTTTTATGCAGCAGCCGAGGTGGCTCCCACCCTCGGGCTGTCGAATACGCTGGGATCCCTTCCCAGAACCGTCACCCGTGCTGCTCTCTGACACGGTGACTCTTCCCACCTCTCCCAGCCCGACGGCCGCACCACTCCTCAGGTCCTACTGCACTTCCCCCCCTCAGCAGAGTCCGTCCCTACCTTCCAGATTAAACCAAGTCCCTCTTATATATTCTCATCTCCATGCACCTCTCCTTTTGCGTCATGGTTAAGTTGTTTACACTTACTTTGAGTTTTAAAATCAAAGAGCTGGGGGTGTAGCTCAGTGGACAGTGCTTGCCTCGTATATGCAAGGCCTTGGGAAAAAAAAAAAATAAAAGGTAAGGGAGAGATGGGGAGAAGGGGAAGAAATGGGAGGAGGAGGAGGAGGGCCGTTCCATGAGATCCATGTCCAGCTAGCAAGCTTGCAGGTCTGTAAGTCAGGGCAGGAACCGTTACACACAGCTTTGCCTGTATGTTCCAAGTGCCTGGCATAAAGCTTGGCAGAGACAAGCCAGCAGTCCCAGAGGCCTGAGGACATGAGGGTGGACCTGCCGGTTTTGTTTTCAACAGGAAACGGTGACTTTTACAGCAGTGGGAATGACCTGACTAACTTCAGTAATTTGGGCTCCGGTGATTTGGAGAAGATAAGTGAAGAGAGCTGTGAAGTATTCGGGTAAGAATGACATTTGTCAGATCCAGCGGGCTCTGCCCTAGGAACCCAAGTGGTATCTCGTTGACCGAAAGTAAAATAAATGTTCTCTGCACTGATGTAGTTCATTATGGCCTTGGCCGGCGCGTTCTCCAGAGTCCATCAGTCGGGGCATTCGGTTGAGACTCTGACTTCTCTTACGGTTCGTCCTGCTGCCCTCTGTGAGGCAGACTAGCGGGACTGAGACAGGAAGTTAGCAAGGCCTCTTCGGTCGAGAAGGGGCGACCTCATGACTGTGCTCAGAGGAGAGTTGAAGTAGTCCTGAAAAATGCTCTTGGGATCTTGGTGACCCTGCCAGGTCTGCGCCGCCCACCGTGGCGTGAGGGCGTGGAGTGCTATGGCACTCCAAGTGAGCATCGTACACTAGGCTTTCCCAATACGCAGCACTCACGTAGGTCCTCACAGTGCGCACAGCAGCCCTGTGAGATGTGTCCTTGTGCCCAGGTCCCAGAGGAGGAGGCTGATGGGAAGGGGGATTTATTCACCCCAGTCTTTGAGGCCTCAGTGGGCGGGCAGCCCTGAACTCATTTCACCCGGAAGGCGGGGTGCAAACCAGGCTTGCCTTGCAGGACTCGGCCTAGCCTCCCATCCAGGGCCACTGTGGATGTCCAGGTGGACCTGGGGTGAAGGTGGCCAGGGAGGGGTCGGGGGAGAACTGCTGGTCGGTGTTGTCTCCTCAGATCCATTTTGACTTCCTTGCACTTTAGAATGTAGCTTTGGACCAGACATGAGTCTCTGTTTCCTTTTCTGCAGGAAGTTTGTGAATGCTTTTATAGATTTCCCTAAGCCTCTGGTTGCAGTGGTGAACGGTCCAGCTGTGGGAATCGCCGTTACCCTTCTCGGGCTGTTTGATGCTGTGTATGCGTCCGACCGGGTGAGTCAGCTCCCAGAGCCTCCTGCAGGAGGCCAGGCAAGGGCAGCGGGTTGGATTCTCCCTGTCCCTGGGAGGAATGGATGGATCCCATGCAGTTCTAACTACTATAGACTGTGTAGTTAGAACTTTCTCAGAGAATTAGCCTACTCTGACACTTGGTTTCCTGTGTTGGTAACTGGGATTTTCCTGTGCAGCAGTACTGTGGCGGACCTTGTTTATATACTTATCAAGGTCGTCACTCAGTTTTTGTGGTACTCAACAACGCTCGAGACCCTCAAAAGCTTTTTCTGGGAGAGGAGGTGGTATCTTTGCAGGTTATACCAGAAGGTAGTTGTGAAACATGTTCATGTACAAGCTTGTGCGCAACATGTTTTCTAACCACTGAAGAGGTGCCTAGGACTTAGTGTCATTGATTTCATGAATAAATACCATATTAAATCACAGGTTCCTATTTTAACCCACATAACCAAAACATGAACTAATGCATTCTGTTCTACTTATTCTTTATTATGACTCATGGTTAATAGTTCCTGGCAGCTTCTCTGTCATCAAAGTTACCTTTTTCTGGGAGGCTATTTTTACAACATAGGAAATATAAAAATAAATACCCAAGTGAGCATCGTACACTAGGCTTTCCCAATACGCAGCACTCACGTAGGTCCTCACAGTGCGCACAGCAGCCCTGTGAGATGTGTCCTTGTGCCCAGGTCCCAGAGGAGGAGGCTGGTGGGAAGGGGGAGACCCTTTCCCAAGTCACTGGGACCTCAAGCCGCTGCTGCTTGGTTCCTGGACATATACACCGGAGGTGCTGCTCACGCTCAGCTTTGTCTGTACCTGTCTGCGTCCTCTGACTGTGGTTGACGTTCTGGTTTCGTCTTCTAGTTATGTTCCATAGGCTTTGACTTCTCAGCGCATCTTCCAGAATAAGCTCTCTTTGGAATGGGGGAAATAACATTAATGGAAACATTTTATTTTGTATGCTGCCTATATTTATATATTTTTATCTTTTAACAAACAGTACTAACATAATAATGTCAGAATAGTGTTTTACATCTTGTCAGTTATAAGTCAGTTGTCTTTCATAAGGATTTATTCAGAACACAAAAGTATATCTTAAACCAAGTGGGAAATTATTACATCCTAAAGAACCAGTACCAAAATCGGTTAAAGTCAGTTAAAAATATCCCTAGGACAAAAGATTAGGAAACACCTTTTCAACTCATAGAACAAAGGCTACTCTCCCTAGAATATTTTTTTAATTGAAATCTTTATTGGTACATTACATATACACATCATGATTGCACTCCACAATGGGGATTTGTACCACTATAAGACACAATTTAATTCTCATTCTTTCCCATAGCCCTACCCACCCTACCACCCACCTTCCCTAGAATATTTTGCAGGGTAGCTACGAGCAGTAGATTCAAGCTAATGTGGAAGTGGCAAAGGAGAAGAATAATTATCCCACAGGAGAGAAAACACAGTAGATCTGGAGCTGTGCAAGACAGGCGTGGTGGTTGTATTTGTCACTGGGACAAAATACTCGATACCCACAACTGAAGAGGAGGGAGCTTTATTTTGGCTCGCGGTTTCAGAGGGTTACGGCCATGGCTGGCTCTAAGGCAGACACGGCATGGTAGAAGGCATAGCAGAGGAAAGCTGGCCACCGCACCACCAGGAGGCACAGGGAGGGAGGGCTGGGTCAGCGTGGAGTGACCGCCCCTCCAGCCAGGCTCAGCTGCCCACAGCTCATTTGGCTGTGAACTCCTCAGTGGACCAGCGCCCTGGGTAGTACTGCCAGGATCCAGTAACCTTTGCACAGTGTTGCATCTGAGCCCCTGAGATGTGGAGGGGATGTCTTAGATCTAAACCGTAATGGGGTGCACACCTGTCATCTCAGCACTCAGAAGGCTGAAATAGGAAAGCCACAAGTTTAGAGTCCAGCCTCAAAAACCAGAAAAGGCTAAGGTGTGGCTTGGTGTTAGAAGACCCCTGGGTTCAGTCCCCAGTCCTGTGGGGAAGAGAAGAGGAAGGAAGAAAAGTATGGAAAGATAATGCACAGACTAGAAAATTATTTTCATGATTCTTTATGTAGTAAAGCACATATGACCTGAATATGTAAAAGCTCTCTTCCCACTCAATAAGAAGGTAAAGTCTTAACTGGAAAAACTAGTGAGCAGAACTCTTTCCCCCCCACCTTCGGTACTGGGGATCAAACTTGGGCCCTTGTGCTTCCAAGATGGTTGCAGTACCACTTGAGCTAAATCCCTGGCCCTAGAACATCTTAATGATTATTTCACCAAAGAGGATGGATGTGTGGCTCATAAGTCCGTGGGGAAGTGCTCCCTGTCATTAGCTGGTAGCTTCGTGTAAATACAAGACTATACACTTGCAAACAGGGTCAGAACTTTGAAATCTCAGGAATCCGATTGTGTGTGAGTGTGGAGCAGACGGAACACACGCACCCCGGAGGACGTCAGGCAGTGCAGCGGCTGCGGGGAAGAGCGTCATCACGTCTGCTAAGCTGAGCACACATTTCACACAGGCGCCACGTCCGCTCCTGCGTTAGTGGCCAGGAAACTGAGGACAGGTTCACCCAGAGCCTGCACCGTATCACAGCCTTTCGGGTGTGGAATTACCTGGGAAAGACTGATTTGTTCAGTTTCACTGAAGTGTAATTGCAAATAGGAATTTTATGTGTTAAACTGGGTGTTTTACGCGGTTTCTCCTGATGAAGTCCTGGGAGCTGTGCAGGGGCACGAACTGGCAAGTGGATAAAGAAATTGGGACCCAGCCACATGGTAGATTACCATGCAGGGTGTGCATGGAGCAGGAGTACGAGGACTCCTGGAAGCCTTGTGCTGAGTGACTACTGCCAGACCCTCAGAGCCAGAGAACGAAGGACCCCATGTGGAGAACATTCTGGAACAAATCGACTGGGGAAATGAGAAACTGACAGCACGGGGCTGGAAGGAAGGAAGGAAAGGATTATCGCAGGCCCCAGGGGGACGTGGGGAGTGGTGGAAATGCTGTCCGCCTGGTGCACGTAACCACGGTTGTCAAAGTTGTTATGACTTTAAACAGTGCGTATTGTATCATATACTCTTGATGAAGTTTTTGAAGTGTAGTCCAATGGTGATTTTTATAAATGGTTTTAAATGGTTTCTTTTCTTTTCCCACCCCCAAACAGGCAACATTTCACACTCCGTTCAGTAGTCTCGGCCAGGCCCCTGAAGGCTGCTCCTCCTACACTTTCCCAAAGATAATGGGCCCAGCCAAGGTAAAATAACACTGAATGTCTCATCTATGACGAAGTGTAACCCCTGCTCTCTCTTCCTGGTCTTGCTAATGTAGACAAAAAGAGAAGCAATTGTTTGAGATCCTCATGTAGAGTTTTATGTACAGAGAAACCAGGCTCTGGGGAGTGTCTTTTCTGGGGGACAGTTAGAAATTCTGGGTCCCTGACAGCAGCGCTCCGCTTTGTGCTGGGGTCCGGCGCTTGCTGCGCTGAGGGACACAGGGCCTCGTCCTCTGTGTGCAGCGTGGGGGATGGAAAGGGCGCCTTCCATGGTCACTTGAGCTCAGGGTCCGTCCTGATAAGCTGCAGCGACTGAAAGTGACATGGCGCCTCCAGCTCTTCCCTCAGCCCATGTCGTCTCCTGTCTCCCTCTTGGAGTCAGTTATGTACTTACCACTGTGACGGCTGTGCGCGCCAGTCTTTTCTCCCCCGGGGTCCCCGGTCTTGCTTTGCAGCACAGACCTGATGGAAGCAGCTGCCCCTCCGGCCCTGTAGAGCTGCCAGCCCTGGGTCGGCCTCAGCGAGGTTGGAAAACTGTTCACCGAGCTCATCGGCTGGGTGCTTCTTACAGAGAAATACGAGCAACCTCAGAAGACTGCAAGACCCTCTCTGTCCAGGAAGCGGCCAGCGCGGAAGCTGACAGAGCCTTGTTTGAAGCTTGTGCCCTAACTCTGCTTTCTTTCCAGGCGGGCGAGATGCTTATTTTTGGGAAGAAGATAACAGCAAGAGAAGCGTGTGCTCAAGGCCTCGTCACTGAAGTTTTTCCCCACAGCTCTTTCCAGAAAGAAGTTTGGACCAGGTTGAAAGCATATGCCAAGAACCCTCCAAATGTTAGTACATTATTGACCTTTCACTTGCAGAAACTATGGGAATAATACTTTGCCTTAGGAGAACAAGTCATTAAAAAAAAAAAGACAAGCCAGGCATGGGGCTGCACACCTGAAACCCCAGCACTCAAGAGGCTGAGGCAGGAGGATCACTGAGTTCAAGGCCAGCCTAGGTGATGTAGTGACTTTAGCCTAAACTACCTAGTAAGGCTGGTGCCTCTCTCCCAGAAAGAGACAGGACATATTATTTGTGGCCTACAAGCACATCTAAATCTGAGATTAAAAAGCATGATAACATTGGGAGTACTGCTTCTTAGAAAACTTAGTAAATGGACATTAGTTTCTGTCATAGAAAGGCAGGGGACAGTTGTTTACGGGGTAGTTGTAGAGGATGATCGGCAGGGCTTGCTGAGTGCTTCTGCCCTGAAATTCAGGCGAGAAGCCAGATGGGCAGACTGTGCAGAGGAGAGTCTGCCAGACACGTGTGATAACTAGAGATTGGTTGCCCTGTTGTACGTGTCGTTAGTATTCAAAATGTGGTCCTGGAACCAGAGGCTGGCGACCGGACGTGTGTGGTCACAGACCTGCCCACCCTTCCGAGGTGATTCACCTGTTCCCCAGGGGCTGCGAAGCCGCATCTGAAATCACACACGTCTTCGGAACATGGTGTAGTCACGGGCACTGGAGGAGCAGGAGTCAGAACTGGCTGCGCTCCTGTCAGGACCACTCAGCCCTGCTGCTCTATCTCCTCAGGCCATGCGAGCCGGGAAGCAGTTAATCAGAGGTGCTGAGAAAGAGAAGCTACACGCCGTCAACGCTGAGGAGTGCCGGGTGGCGCAGGAGAGGTGGATGTCAGAGGAGTGCGCCAGCGCCATCCTGAGCTTCCTCTCCAGGAAGGCGAGGCTGTGAGGGGCTGCCACTGGGTCTGGTCTCCACACGTGTACGAATACACTGCACTTTGCCCTTTACACGTGCTCAAATACTGATCGTACACTGTCACTCTTACAGTCCTAACCAATAGAAATTTCTCTAAAGGAATTCACGTAAGGTTTTGGTGGTGGAAAATCTTACATCCTGGGACATGAATCGATGTTGCCAGGAGCACTGGATCATCGTGCCAGGGGGATTGTTGTGAAAAGCGCTCACAGCTCTGCAGGCGGAGGTGATGTCGCCGAACACCACGATGGCACTCTGCTGTCCGCAGGGCGTGACTGACTGGATCGGGCCAAACATCGACAGCCACTTCATGACCGACCCGAAGTCCCCAGTGGCCTGTACATTGTTCTTCAGCCATCTGGCAAAGGAGCAAATGGAACAAATTACTGGGAGTCAAATAAGAGTCTTAATCTTTCTGTTTTCAAAATTTTAATAAATGAAGAAGTTGATTGGAAAGCAGTGGAACTTAT